>CANNZV010000271.1:343635-362046 GCA_947561585.1 Caprella mutica
CTGTAACTAAACACTGTAACTGTACACTGTAACTGTACACTGTAACTGTACACTGTAACTGTACACTGTAACTGTACACTGTAACTGTACACTGTAACTGTACACTGTAACTGTACACTGTAACTGTACACTGTAACTGTACACTGTAACTGTACACTGTAACTGTACACTGTAACTGTACACTGTAACTGTACACTGTAACTGTACACTGTAACTGTACACCGTAACTGTACACTGTAACTGTACACCGTTACTCTACACAGTAACTGTACACTGTAACTGTACACTGTAACTGTACACTGTAACTGTACACTGTAACTATAAACTGTAACTGTAACTGGTAACTGTAAACAGTAACTGTAAACAGTAACTGTAAACAGTAACTGTAAACAGTAACTGTAAACAGTAACTGTAAACAGTAACTGTAAACAGTAACTGTAAACAGTAACTTTAAACAGTAACTGTAAACAGTAACTGTAAACAGTAACTGTAAACAGTAACTGTAAACAGTAACTGTAAACAGTAACTGTAAACAGTAACTGTAAACAGTAACTGTAAACAGTAACTGTAAACTGTAACTGTACACTGTAACTGTACACTCTAACTGTACACTCTAACTGTACACTATAACTGTACACTTTAACTGTAAACTGTAACTGTTCACTGTAACTGTACACTGTAACTGTACTCTGTAATTGTACTCTGTAACTGTTAGAAATTGAACGATATAACGAATATTATATATTTATATAATATTAGACTGTGTGTTCAACTCTAACTATATATCCTATTTGAATATATTATTATTATATATTGAACATTATATTATATTATATTATATTGAATATATTATTATATTGAATATTATATTATACTGTATTATATTATACTATTGAATATTATACTTATATTATATTACGTGCAATCTGAGACTATGTGTACGAGTCGATTAACTTTTACCTAAATTCTTTATAAGGATTAACTTACAATATCTGAATAGTATCTTGATTGCAAATGTTATAAGAAGGTGAATAAATAAGGATTTGAACTATCATTACCTATCATAAAAGTTGGCTATGCACAATTATCTATCTGTTCTGTCGGAGGAGAGGATATAAATTCACCAAATTCATTGGATTAGAGATCACGAAGACTTATAAAAACTCATTAGAGTATTACTTTGTATTACATTAGATACTGTAACCAAGGACTTTAAAATCTAGCAAAAACTTGTTGCATAGTGGATTTTCGTTCCCTTCTATTCCCTTAGATCCCAGTATAAAAGACTGTGGATTCCAAAGAACCATGTTCTTATCGTAACTGAGTCTCTTCGCTGTGCATCTAGCACTATTCCCTCCGTCCGTTCGAATACTCTTATCCGTAATCGGTATATATTGTGCATAGAACATAGTATGTTTTTAAACTGTGCGTGAACAAAATCTGTATCTTGTAATCCTGTACTTAATATTTGAGAATAGTAATTCTAAGAGATATATATAGAGTTGTTTCATTTCCCCGATTCTATAGGGAAATAAAGTTAACTCAGTGAATTAAAACTACGTCAGTAAAGAAAGAAACTTACTGACCTGCAAACTAGTTTTAAAATGTGGCGCCCGAAAACAGGGACTTCTCTGAATTACTAATCAAATCAAAACTATATAAGTACAGGTGATACAGTGGTGGTGACTAATAACTCTAAGTAAGTGACCACAGTGAATGAGTGGAGAAAACTCCTCATTAAGGACGGAAGAAGAGTCGAACCCTCAGGATCAATCTGAGTAAAAGAAAGGGAGTAAAGACTGTGAAAGGCAGCAACGCCATCACGTCAGGGTGTAAGTACCACTACACCACAAAGCCACACCGCGTAATCCATATTGCGCTACAGTGTGAAGGACTGTGAAAGGCAGCAACGCCATCACGTCAGGGTGTAAGTACCACTACACCACAAAGCCACACCGCGTAATCCATATTGCGCTACAGTGTGAAGGACTGTGAAAGGCAGCAACGCCATCACGTCAGGGTGTAAGTACCACTACACCACAAAGCCACACCGCGTAATCCACATTGCGCTACAGTGTGAAGGACTGTGAAAGGCAGCAACGCCATCACGTCAGGGTGTAAGTACCACTACACCACAAAGCCACACCGCGTAATCCATATTGCGCTACAGTGTGAAGGACTGTGAAAGGCAGCAACGCCATCACGTCAGGGTGTAAGTACCACTACACCACAAAGCCACACCGCGTAATCCACATTGCGCTACAGTGTGAAGGACTGTGAAAGGCAGCAACGCCATCACGTCAGGGTGTAAGTACCACTACACCACAAAGCCACACCGCGTAATCCACATTGCGCTACAGTGTGAAGGACTGTGAAAGGCAGCAACGCCATCACGTCAGGGTGTAAGTACCACTACACCACAAAGCCACACCGCGTAATCCACATTGCGCTACAGTGTGAAGGACTGTGAAAGGCAGCAGCGCCATCACGTCAAGGTTCCATACCAGCATTCCTTCAATGAGCAATCATCAGAACACTCTCAACATAGTATAACGAGAGACGTGAGACTTACGTGGCAAAACATTGCACGTACCACATAACCTCTAAACTGCCCTTCCACTTTGTGTAATACCACACACACTCCGTACCTTCAACTTGACCCGTTGCCAGGGTGCGAGCCAGCAGTGCCTCCGGCTAGTGGAGACCTACTTCCCAGAGCAGCCGAAGAACTGGTATTCTTCAACTTGACCGTTGCAGCAGCGGTAGCAGTGCCCCAGGCTAGTTGAGACCTACTTC
Organism: Caprella mutica; assembly: GCA_947561585.1. Taxonomy (NCBI): domain Eukaryota; kingdom Metazoa; phylum Arthropoda; class Malacostraca; order Amphipoda; family Caprellidae; genus Caprella; species Caprella mutica. Next base: position 346,432 of record CANNZV010000271.1, read on the forward strand.
CTAGTGCAGTTGAAGAACTGGTATTCCCTACCGGTGTCTAAGGTCAGCGACCTTACGAGCAGCCAGCACTTCACATAAAAAACACTTTGCGTCACAACGCATAACACGTCATCACTTAGGAAGTTACATAACCCGTCTGAGATCTACGAGAATTTCTACGTAAGCTTAATCACTAGTATAAGGGGCTAAGTAACTAAAGAAATAATAGCAGAACGTCATCTGTTCTATTGAAGTATTGAGTAGTAAAAAAATAATTGAAGTTAAAATTATAGAATAATAAAAATTCAAGTCGAACTAATTTAATAAGTTATAGAACATTTTATCAAATTGTTGTAATTCATAAATCATAATTTAGGGGTATTACCACTAACAACATAAAATACATAAATTATTGCATGGTTATGTTGTGTTACTAATACTCTTAAATAACTTGTATTGCATGCTGAGTATTGAATATTGCGTATCGTGTGTATTAATTGATTAATTACATAAGTTAATACGTATATATTACTAAAGCGTTTTAGTTAGTGCCATTATAACAAGGGAAAATGGCACTAACTGGCACGGAACAAAATTTACTTATCTTAGATCCCCTACCCCGTTTCCGAGGGAATCTAAGAAAAGGCGAGAATCCTCAAGGTACGTCGGACATTGATGTCCGCACGTTCTTGAGGAGTCTTGAAATACAGTTCAAGTGTAGGAATATTAATGATGATCACCAAAAGGTCCAATTATTATTTAACCAAGTAGTTAAACATGTTGGTGATGCCATACAAGTAGTAAACGGGTTCGCCGGTGTTAACATAACGTATGCTAGTTTGAAAGAAGAACTGCTCATTAGTTATCCCCAACATGAAAGGACTGATTTTACATGCGCCGCTCACTCTATAATGAAATTCAATATACAACCCCAGGAACCACTCCGTTCTATATCCCAACTGGAAGCAGAGGCGCGAGCCGCCGTAGAAGCTTTTATGTCCGGTACCCATCGGGAGAAAGAAGGAATATACGCCCAGAACATCATAAGTGAGAACATAAGGGTTAGTGAAACTGATTCCGTGGACCCACCACCGAACGCGTCAGTTGGTGAAGAATCCACTGACAGTGAGACCGAAGAGGATGGACAAGAACAGGGCACCTCAACCAGGATTCCAACGACCTCATTAGGAACCACGAGTTCGCGATCATCCCCCCCCATGGACGAACGGAGAACTGCCGGAACTGGGACTGAGACTCCAGAAGCAGAAGGAGTCAGACGAGGAGTGAACAGGAATGTAGTGTATAATCGGGGAATAACACAAACCCCAAGGGAATTTATAACTGCCCAAGAGCTCCTGCATAGTTTCATTATGCATCTTCACCTGGCGGACAAACTAGAACCCGAGGCATACAAGAAAATAGCGAATGCACCTATAGGTCTCCGTTCCACGATGTTGAAGGCCAAGGCCGCCCAAGCTATGGAAAAACATTCTTCTGACAAAAAGAAGAGAGATAACCGAAAAAGTCGTTCTGACGTTCTCTATGAAATACGACCAGACAATAATGCTGTTCGAAATAACGAATCAAGAGGTACGTGTTTCCATTGCGGAAAATTAGGACATCAAAAGAAGGATTGTAGAGCCCTCCAAGGCTCCCAAACCCAGGTAAACGCCCATTGCAAATACTGCAAACAGAGGGGCCATAATGCAAAAAGGTGCATAAAACGCATGCAAAAGGGGATACCCCTATGCGGGAAATGTGACCGAATAGGTCATGAGTACAAGGATTGTAAATCAGATAAAATGTGCACTATTTGTAGCCGTAAAGGGCATACCTCAAATGAGTGTAGGACTAGAAGGAACCAGGAAACAAACAACGGTAAGGGCCAAAGATATACAGGCAAATATAAACCCACAAGGGAGGAAATGAGAAATATGGAAGAATGGGATAAACCAAATGATGAGGAAGATAGCGAATACAGTGATGAGATAAACATCATATGTGAAGAAGAAGGACAGGCAATCCCAATAGATGATGATAGAGGAAATGAAGGTCAATATTGACACAAGGAAGAGGTACAGGAGGAGGATCACGTAAGGACCTTAAATAACTCGATATCCACTCCTAAATTAAGGGTAGAAATAAATAATAGAAAATATGATGCTCTCATTGATACAGGAGCTTCCATTTCATTAATAAATGAAGAGTTAGTACCTCAAAATTATTTAAGGAAAACAAACCGTAGTGTGAAGGACGCTAGTGGTAATACGATTCCTATAGCAGGAAGCATAAAGGTGGGATTAATTACTCCTCAAGGACACTTTCCGGTGGAAATGTTGGTCTTAAGCAAGGTGAGCCCCGTAAAACAAATTATTGTTTTAGGGATGAATATATTAAATAATGCCCATTTGGATTTCTCGAATAATACTCTGATATTTAATAAGAATAAGGGGTTACCCAAAGATATAAAGGATCCTGAAACAATGAGGATGAAAATATTAAACGAACAAATAGTAGGAGTACAGAAGAAATTAGGAAACGTTCCAGTTGGAAATAATAATATTCACTTGGTAGAAGATGTAGAATTAGACCCAAATGCGGTAACAATAATGAATATAAGGGCACCAAGATGGTGCGTAGAAAATCAATGCATTGTGTTACATAAAACAGTGCACCACAAGAAAATGGTAGTATCAGCAAATGCAGTGACTCGGGTCACAAAAGGACAAATTACCGTCAATCTCATAAATTTGGATGACGAGAAGGTGAGGTTAGAACAGGGTACCCAGTTATGTACGGGCCAGCTGTTTAATGAAGAAGAATATCTGAACTCAGTCCAGGAGAAAGGAGAGAGAAATTACATGGACATAGAAAAAGAATTCAAGGAACTCACAGAAGAGGAAATAAACTGCGGAGATACTACCATGAAGCCTCCGTTACTAACTCTCCTAAATACATTTAGGAAGGCGATCTGGAAGGAAGGAGAACCATTAGGACATTACAAGGGCGACCCTATGCCCATAACGCTCACCGACCCTAATACTAAAATCAATTTACCCCCCTACAGGATACCCCATGCAAGACAAGGACAGTTGGATGCGGTTATAAGGGATATGATCAAGCAAGGAGTAATTATACGATCAAAGTCTTCGTATAACTCACCCCTCATCATAGTTCCCAAGCCAGGGGGTGAAATTAGAGTCTGTATCGATTATCGTCAATTAAATAAAATAACCGAAAGAATAACTTATCCAATTCCCAGAATTAGTGAATTATTTAACTCATTAGGAAATACTAACTGTATTACCTCTTTAGACCTTGCATCCGCTTTCCACCAGGTACCCATTAAGGCAGAAGATCAGGAGAAGACAGCCTTTACGGCCTGTAATAGTAAGTATCAATATACGAGGATACCCTTTGGGTTAACCTCAGCCCCAGGGTTTTTTAGTAGAGTAATAAATGAGGTCTTGTTCGATCTCATCGGTCATGGTGTTTTAGTCTACCTAGATGATATAATCATCACAACAGCAGACAAGGTAAGTCATTTGGAAAAGATAGAGAAAGTATTAAAAAGGTTGACTGAAGCTAACTTGAAACTCAAAATAAAAAAGTGTAGGTTTTTTACACCCAGCGTGAAGTTCCTAGGGTACAATTTAACGTCAGAAGGGTTGAATCTAGACGAAGAGCGGATTAAGGACATCAGGGATTTACCATATCCTAAAGGTAAGCGACAATTACAAGGGTTATTGGGAACCCTAAACTACTTTAGGGTTCTTGTGGCTAATTATGCCATTATAGCCGCTCCCTTGTATGAACTACTAAAGAAGAACGTCCGGTTCTTGTGGGAAGAGCGGCATTCTCTCGCGGTGGACGCACTAAAGGAGAAACTCTGCTCGGCTCCCATCTTGAAGATACCCGACTACCAGCGTCCCTTCTACCTCCACACCGATGCTTCGTTAATAGGAATTTCTGCGTGTTTACTGCAAGAACATAACGGATGGCTACACCCAGTATCCTTTGTATCAAGATGTTTAACTGAGGCCCAGAGAAACTACTCAACGACAAAACGTGAGTGTATGGCCCTGTTATACGCCTTAAGAAAGTTTCATTATATCATCAAACTCTATGATCTCACCGCATTTACGGACCACAAACCATTAATTGGAATATGTAACAAGGTAACCAAGGATGCAGCCATCACTAGGTGGACTGCCGCTATCCAGGAATATGATGTAAAAATCAAATATTTACCTGGTAAAAGCAATATATTCGCGGATCTATTATCTAGATTAGTAGACGTGAATAAGGGATGTGTAGATGTCGCACAGGAATTGGATGATGATTTCCACGAGAAGATCATCGAATTAAAAGAAGAAGAAGAAGAGACAACAGACGGAATTAACTCATTAATTCCAGTAGCAGTACCTTGGGATGAGAAGGAATTGAGAGAACATCAGAAAAGAGATGAAAGGTGCAGTGACTTGCGGGTAACTATGAAAAATGGCCTCGAAGAGTCAACCCAGAAATTATCAAATTTCAAGATAATGAATAAAATTATCTACGTTTATAGAAAATTGAAACGTGGAAATTCAGAGGAAGAAGTTCTGGTTCCATATATACCAGACTCCCTCATGGAAAAGGCGTTTGAACTTGTCCACGATAAAATAACAGCCGGTCACAAGAGTGCTCCCAGAACATTAAGGTTGTTCAAGAGGAACTTCTATAATTACAAGGAAAGGGAGTTCATTGAGAATAAGGCAAAAAATTGTACTAAGTGCATTAGGGCAAAGGGAATAGCCCAACCAATACCCATAGCTAAATACCCTATTCCTCCGAGACCTTTCACTGCGCTCAGTTCAGATATCCTGGGTCCACTTCCCATCACGGAATTTGGGAAAAGGTATGTTTTAGTTCTTAGGGATTTTACTACAAGATACTCTGTATTTTACTCCTTAGCCTCTAAGGACAGTAGTGCTGTAATAGCAGCCCTTAGAAATTTCATATCTCATTACGGAACCTTCGAGACATTACTGACAGATAATGCCCAAGAATTTCGAAGTGACGAGTTAAGGAAATTTTTGAGATTCTATGGTATAAGGAAAAAGGAGATAGTTGTATATCAACCCAGCTCGCAAGGACTATCGGAGCGTATAAATCGTGAATTAAATAAGTTGATTAGAATTTACGTTGAAGATGCTGCTAGGAATGATTGGGATCTCTTTTTACCAACGTTACAGTTAACGGTGAATAACACTTATAATAATGTGTTGGGAGAAACCCCATTTTTTGCGCTGTATGGATACGATAGTTTCACTGTAGCTTTCAAGTCTCCTAAATTCAATTATGGGGAAGATTATCTGTCTATGCACTTGAATAAAGTATCCCAAGTCCGACAATATTGCCGCCAATATCTATTGAAATCACAGGATGAATATACGAGTCGGACAAATCGAAATAGAAGGGATAAGACCATAGAGGTTGGCGATCGAGTTTTCGCTAACCTCAAAAAATATAAACAGCAGGGAAAACTAGAGTTCCCCATCTCGGGCCCATTTGTAGTCACAAAGGCGGAAGGACGTGCATACAATATCAAGGACAAAGTCACCAAGGAAACTTATGTGGTCCATCCAGATAAACTAATCTTAGGGTTACAAGTTCCCACAGGTAATATTCCCACAGGTAATATTCCCACAGGTAATATTCCCACAGGTAATATTTCCACAGGTCAGGATCCCTCAGCCAACGGAATTAATCTCCAAGGTCAAGCGGGTGTTACCTCGGATGAACCATTAACAGGGAAAGACATCACAGGTGTGAAGCTGGATAATAACCCTAATTCTAATAACACTAATATCGTGACTAACGCTAAATCACGTGAAATAACAACTGGTCAAAGGAGATATAATCTTAGGCCAAGGAATTAACAATTAACAAAAAGAAAAAAAAAAGAAAAGGGAGATGCATGTGGAATTAATTAAATTAAGTATACTAACAAGTTATTATTACTATTGAAACTAACAATGTTAGAATTAATAAAAATAATATGGGATTGTTAGGAATGACGTAAATAGATGTTAGAATAGAATCTAAAATTATGGTAATTAATTAAGAGGAACTATTTTATTTCTCAGGAGAACATGAACACTGTCCGCATTTTTCTGATAGCCGCAGCGCTACTTAAAGTAACGGCGCTATTAGAAAGGGAAAGTAGTTCTCCAATAGTTAAAATAGCATGGTCAGGACAAGCAAGAGTGACGGGAGCTTATCTCATTTCTCCTATAAGATTAGATTTTATTGACAATATATGTGATCAACTCATCTCAAATTTACAAGTAACTACCGATTTTATATCAGCATTAATTTCATCTGAATTACTAGGTAAGGCAGAAAAGGACCTAGGGTTCATCAGGAGAACAAGTTTCTTATTACATAAAATAGAAGCAACATATGTAGAAATATTAAATTACCTAGAGAATAGTTTAATTTGTACAAATCAAACCTTGATAAATTTGTCTGAAAAATATAATGGTTTTAAAACCATCCTTGATCCCATTTGGATGAACCTTACGACCTTAGATGCTGGGAAACCGGCTCAGATTCTGACTCAAGCTTATTTAGGCAAACGACCCTCTGTTATTCGACCATCACCAGACCAACAGGTTTTCTTAGGTACTGTAGCCGTAGGCACTATCGGATTGATCGGAGGAAGCTTGATAGGAACTTTGTTTGGTGGTAAAGATAACACCGAAGAAAAAATAAACTCTCTAAATCAGAACATCCAAACTTTAAATTCAAAAATAAGAATCACAAATGAACGTATAGACATAATTTCTAGAAATCTAACATTAAGTGTGCAAAATATAAAATTGATCTTAGAAAGCATGACTGAATTGAATAAGAAAACCCAATCTGCATACACAGTCCAATGGAATTTAAATCAGTTAAAACAAGCGGCAACTAACTTGCTTATTTTATTCAGAATTGCCGATAATAGTATAACACTACTACGATCTGGTCATTTAAATACCGATCTACTAAATTTAGATGCATTCAGGAAAGTCATTGAGGAAGGCTTAAAATACTATGTTGGATTACAATTCCCAGTTAAAATAACAAGGGAAAACATTCCCGAAATTATTTCCCTACTCAAATTAAGGCATCTGCAACAAAACAAATTTATCATTACAATTCCATTGGTCGAGTTGACAGAGTATAGGGTTTATACGTTAGTACCACATCCAATCAAACTTTCCTCCGGTTCAATAATGATAGCTGAATTAGACGATGTAATTTTAGTAAATAAGTATCAATACATAGTCTTAAGTTCTAAGTCTGTAAATTCTATTAGTGATGAACTCCATGTTATTGATGATATATTTCCCATCTGGAATCTTAACCATAATTCATGTTCATATGCAGGATATATTGGAAATGTAGATGATGTGTTAATGTTATGTAATTTTAAGAAATTAGGTAATCCCACAGGTATCTATTTAACAAATACTCCACAAAATAGATTGTTGTATGTTTCTGAGCCAACGCCCATTAAACTAGATTGTCCTGAGACTCGCATTAAAGATACTATAGAAGGCTTAACCTTTATCCCTAAAGAATGCGATTTAACCTCAAATGAAGTAAGATGGCCTGCTATGTTAACACAAGATATTGACTTGGAAGAACTAGTAGGAAACTCAGGAAAGGGAAGGACTTTCGACATCACTTCCTTGCCTCCCTTCATTTTAAATGAAACACAACCCTTACATGAGTCTATAAAAAATCAAATTGATAAACTTCCTTCAGAAGATGATAAATTTACCTTTGATTTCGATACTTATGATATCTCTTTGGAACAGGTTACTTCATATTCAATAGTAGCTTATGGGGGAGTAACAATAATAGTCATCCTTCATTCAATACTATTAGCCATCATATTCTTACCAAAAATTCGAAATTGGTTTATAAACAGAAAGAGAAACAAGGGAAGTCGAGATGAATCAATTGAATTGGGAATACGGAAGGGTATTAAGAAACGACTCCCTAAATCACCACGTGACTCATTAAAACTTTCATTTAGAAAGGGGTTTGGTAAGGCTAGAGAGATGTCCAGTAGGTGGTCTAGTAGAAGTAAAGACTCTATTGCTAGCTCACTAAGATCTGCGGCTGATAGCACACGTGCCAGTAGCCGTAAATGGAGACAAAAAGGGAGTAACTGGTTATCTCCAGAGACTAAACTGGAACCCCCAACTGTAGTAAATGTAGCCACTAATACTCCATATCATAGGAAAGTGTATCCGACCTTGTCCTTAAATTCAGTATCCTCAAATAATGAGCAAGGGCACAGAAACATACCAATTCCATCTTTTTAATGTCAAAATTGTAAAATTATATTCTAGATTATTGATTAAAATCGATTATATTGATTACTATGATTAGTAGGTAGCATACTCTTATATTCTTGTCTTCTTCCTTAAGTATATTCTATCTTTTGATTGTATAATCATATTCTTAATTACTCATATTGATTTAGCAAGTAAACTATATATAATCATAATTGTATTATGTTCTTGGGTTTTCATGGTGATAAATTAAGTAATTAGGACATAAAGAAAAAACAATTTGTATCTCTAGGATATATTCTGTATATTATTACAATGTATCTACACCATTAATAAAATCTTATACATAGAATTTGATAGTATGCCTAAAACATAGAATGAATTAGCTAACGTATGACCTTGTATGTATAATAACTCGACTCATAGTTGTATGGTATTATACCATTGTTAGACGTTTGTTAGAAAGTAAAATCTGAGAATTTCACTATTTTGGAGGTGGAGGAGTGTTAGAAATTGAACGATATAACGAATATTATATATTTATATAATATTAGACTGTGTGTTCAACTCTAACTATATATCCTATTTGAATATATTATTATTATATATTGAACATTATATTATATTATATTATATTGAATATATTATTATATTGAATATTATATTATACTGTATTATATTATACTATTGAATATTATACTTATATTATATTACGTGCAATCTGAGACTATGTGTACGAGTCGATTAACTTTTACCTAAATTCTTTATAAGGATTAACTTACAATATCTGAATAGTATCTTGATTGCAAATGTTATAAGAAGGTGAATAAATAAGGATTTGAACTATCATTACCTATCATAAAAGTTGGCTATGCACAATTATCTATCTGTTCTGTCGGAGGAGAGGATATAAATTCACCAAATTCATTGGATTAGAGATCACGAAGACTTATAAAAACTCATTAGAGTATTACTTTGTATTACATTAGATACTGTAACCAAGGACTTTAAAATCTAGCAAAAACTTGTTGCATAGTGGATTTTCGTTCCCTTCTATTCCCTTAGATCCCAGTATAAAAGACTGTGGATTCCAAAGAACCATGTTCTTATCGTAACTGAGTCTCTTCGCTGTGCATCTAGCACTATTCCCTCCGTCCGTTCGAATACTCTTATCCGTAATCGGTATATATTGTGCATAGAACATAGTATGTTTTTAAACTGTGCGTGAACAAAATCTGTATCTTGTAATCCTGTACTTAATATTTGAGAATAGTAATTCTAAGAGATATATATAGAGTTGTTTCATTTCCCCGATTCTATAGGGAAATAAAGTTAACTCAGTGAATTAAAACTACGTCAGTAAAGAAAGAAACTTACTGACCTGCAAACTAGTTTTAAAGTAACTGTACACTGTAACTGTACACTGTAACTGTACACTGTAACTGTACACTGTAACTGTACACTGTAACTGTACACTGTAACTGTACACTGTAACTCTACACTGTAATTGTACACTGTAACTGTACACTGTAACTGTACACCGTAACTATACACTGTAACTGTACACTGTAACCGTACACTGTAACTGTACACTGTAACTGTGCACTGTAACTGTACACTGTAACTTCACCCTGTAACTGTACACTGTAACTGTACACTGTAACTGTACACTGTAACTGTACAATGTAACTGTACACTGTAACTGTACACTGTAACTCTACACTGAAACTATAAACTGTAACTGTAACTGGTAACTGGTAACTGTAAACAGTAACTGTACACTGTAACTTTACACTGTAACTGTACACTGTAACTGTACACTGTAACTGTACACTGTTACTGTACACTGTAACTGTACAATGTAACTGTACACTGTGGCTGTACACTGTAACTATACACTGTAACTGTACACTGTAACTGTACACTGTAACTGTACACTGTAACTGTACACTGTAACTGTACACTGTAACTGTACACTGTAACTGTACAGTTTAAATGTACACTGTAACTGTACACTGTAACTGTACACTGTATCTGTACACTGTAATTGTACACTGTAACTGTACACTGTAACTGTACACTGTAACTGTACACTGTAACTATACACTGTAACTGTACACTGTTACTGTACACTGTAACTGTACACTGTAACTGTACACTGTAATTGTACACTGTAACTGTACACTGTAACTGTACACTGTAACTGTACACTGTAACTGTACACTGTAACTGTACACTGTAACTGTACACTGTAACTGTACACTGTAACTGTACACTGTAACTGTACACTGTAATTGTACACTGTAACTGTACACTGTAACTGTACACTGTAACTGTACACTGTAACTAAACACTGTAACTGTACACTGTAACTGTACACTGTAACTGTTCACTATAACTGTACAATGTGACTGTACACTGTAACTGTACACTGTAACTGTACACTGTAACTGTACACTGTAACTGTACACTGTAACTGTACACTGTAACTGTACACTGTAACTGTACACTGTAACTGTACACTGTAACTGTACACTGTAACTGTACACTGTAACTGTACACTGTAACTGTACACTGTAACTGTACACCGTAACTGTACCTTGTAACTGTGCACTGTAACTGTACACTGTAATTGTACAATGTAACTGTACACTGTAACTGTACACTGTAACTGTACACTGTAACTGTACACTGTAACTAGACACTGTATCTGTACGGATTAATTGTACATTGTAACTGTACACTGTAACTGTACACTGTAACTGTACACTGTAACTGTACACTGTAACTGTACACTGTAACTGTACACTGTAACTGTACACTGTAACTGTACACTGTAACTGTAAACTGTAATTGTACACTGTAACTGTACACTGTAACTGTACACTGTAACTGTACACTGTAACTGTACACTGTAACTGTACACTGTAACTATACACTGTAACTGTTAACTGTAACAGTACACTGTAACTGTACACTGTAACTGTACAAAGTAATTGTACACTGTAACTGTACACTGTATCTGTACACTGTAATTGTACAGTTTAAATGTACACTGCAACTGTACACTGTAACTGTACACTGTAACTGTACACTGTAACTGTACACTGTAACTGTACACTGTAACGGTATACTGTAACTGTACACTGTAACTGTAAACTGTAACTGTACACTGTAACTGTACACTTTATCTGTACACTGTAACTGTACACTGTAACTGTACACTGTAACTGTACACTGTAACTGTACACTGTAACTGTACACTGTAACTGTACACTGTAACTGTACACTGTAACTGTACACTGTAACTGTACACTGTAACTGTACACTGTAACTGTATACTGTGACTGTACAATGTAACTCTACACTTTACACTGTAACTGTACACTGTAACTGTACACTTTAACTGTACACTGAAACTGAACACGGTAACTGTACACTGTATCTGTACAGTGTAACTGTACAGTGTAACTGTACAGTGTAACTGTACAGTGTAACTGTACAGTGTAACTGTACAGTGTAACTGTACAGTGTAACTGTACAGTGGAACTGTACAGTGGAACTGTACAGTGGAACTGTAGAGTGTAATTGTACAGTGTAATTGTACAGTGTAACTGTACACTGTAACTGTACACTGTAACTGTACACTGTATTTGTACACTGTAACTGTACACTGTAACTGTACACTATAACTGTACATTGTAACTGTACACTGTAACTGTACACTGTAACTGTACACTGTAACTGTACACTGTAACAGTACACTGTAACTGTACACTGTTACTGTACACTGTAACTGTACACTGTAACTGTACACTTTAACTGTACACTGTAACTGTACACTGTAACTGTACACTGTAACTGTACACTGTAACTGTACACTGTAACTGTACACTGTAACTATACAATTTAAACTGTACACTGTAACTGTACACTGTAACTGTACACTGTAACTGTACACTGTAACTGTACACTGTAACTGTACACTGTAACTGTACAATGTAACTGTACACTGTAACTGTACACTGTAACTGTACGCTGTAACTGTACGCCGTAACTGTACCTTGTAACTGTGCACTGTAACTGTACACTGTAACTGTACACTGTAAAAGTACACTGTAATTGTACACTGTAGTTGTACAGTTTAAATGTACACTGTAACTGTACACTGTAACTGTACACTGTAACTGTACACTGTTACTGTACACTGTAACTGTAAACTGTAACTGTACACTGTAACTGTATACTGTAACTGTACACTGTAGTTGTACACTGTAACTGTACACTGTAACTGTACACTGTAACTGTACACTGTAACTGTACACTGTAACTGTACCTTGTAACTGTTCACTGTAACTGTACACTGTATCTGTACACTGTATCTGTACACTGTAATTGTACACTGTAACTGTACACTGTAACTGTACACTGTAACTTTACACTGTAACTGTACACTGTAACAGTACACTGTAACAGTACACTGTAACTGTATACTGTAACTGTTCACTGTGACTGTACACTGTAACTTTACACTGTAACTGTACACTGTAACTGTACACTGTAACTGTACACTGTAACTGTACACTGTAACTGTACACTGTAACTGTACACTGTAACTGTACACTGTAACTGTACCTGTAACTGTACACTGTAACTGTACACTGTAACTGTACACTGTAACTGTACACTGTACACTGTACACTGTAACTGTAAACTTTAACTGTACACTGTAACTGTACACTGTAACTGTACACTGTAACTGAACACTGTAACTGTACACTGTAACTGTGCACTGTAACTGTGCATTGTAACTGTACACTGTAACTGTACATTGTAACTGTACACTTTAACTGTACACTGTAACGGTACACTGTAACTGTACACTGTACACTGTAACTGTACACTGCAACTGCACACTGTAACTGTACACTGTAACTGTACACTGTAACTATACACTGTAACCATACACTGTAACTGTACACTGTAACTGTAAACTGTAACTGTACACTGTAACTGTACACTGTAACTGTACACTGTAACTGTACACTGTTACTGTACACTGTAACTGTACACTGTAACTGTACACTGTAACTGTACACTGTAACTGTACAAAGTAATTGTACACTGTAACTGTACACTGTATCTGTACACTGTAATTGTACAGTTTAAATGTACACTGCAACTGTACACTGTAACTGTACACTGTAACTGTACACTGTAACTGTACACTGTAACTGTACACTGTAACTGTACACTTTAACTGTACACTGTAACTGTACACTGTAAATGTACACTGCAACTGTACACTGTAACTGTGTACTGTGACTGTACAATGTAACTGTACACTTTAACCTGTAACTGTACACTGTAACTGTACACTTTAACTGTACACTGAAACTGAACACGGTAACTGTACATTGTATCTGTACACTGTAACTTTACACTGTAACTTTACACTTTAACTGTAAACTGTAGCTGTACAGTGTGACTGTACAGAGTAACTGTTCAGTGTAAATGTACAGTGTAACTGTACAGTGTAACTGTACAGTGTAACTGTACAGTGTAACTGTACAGTGTAACTGTACAGTGTAACTGTACAGTGTAACAGTACACTGTAACTGTACACTGTAACTGTACACCGTAACTGTACACTGTAACTGTAGACTGTAACCGTACACTGTAACTGTACACTGTAACTGTGCACTGTAACTGTACACTGTAACTGTACACTAACTGTACACTGTAACTGTACACTGTAACTGTACACTGTAACTGTACACTGTAACTGTACACTGTAACTGTACACTGTAACTGTACACTGTAACTGTACACTGTAACTGTACACTGTAACTGTACACTGTAACTGTACACTGTAACTGTACACTGTAACTGTACACTGTAACTGTACACTGTAACTGTACACTGTAACTGTACTCTGTAACTGTACACTGTAATTGTACACTGTAACTGTACACTGTAACTGTACACTGTAACTGTACACTGTAACTGTACATTGTAACTGTACACTGTAACTTTACACTGTAACTTTACACTGTAACTGTACACTGTAACTGTACACTGTAACTGTACACTGTAACTGTACACTGTAACTGTACACTGTAACTGTACACTGTAACTGTACACTGTAACTGTACACTGTAACTGTACACTGTAACTGTACACTGTAACTGTACAATGTAACTGTACACTGTAACTGTAAACTGTAACTGTACACTGTAACTGTACACTGTAACTGTACACTGTAACTGTACACTGTAACTGTACACTGTAACTGTACACTGTAACTGTACACTGTAACTGTACACTGTAACTGTACACTGTAACTGTACTCTGTAACTGTACACTGTAACTGTACACTGTAACTGTACACTGTAACTGTACACTGTAACTGTACACTGTAACTGTACACTGTAACTGTACACTGTAACTGTACACTGTAACTGTACACTGTAACTGTACACTGTAACTGTACACTGTAACTGTACACTGTAACTGTACACTGTAACTGTACACTGTAACTGTACACTGTAACTGTACACTGTAACTGTACACTGTAACTGTACACTGTAACTGTACACTGTACTGTACACTGTAACTGTACACTGTAACTGTACACTGTAACTGTACACTGTAACTGTACACTGTAACTGTACACTGTAACTGTACACTGTAACTGTACACTGTAACTGTACACTGTAACTGTACACTGTAACTGTACACTGTAACTGTACACTGTAACTGTACACTGTAACTGTAAACTGTAACTGTACACTGTAACTGTACACTGTAACAGTACACTGTAACAGTACACTGTAGCAGTACACTGTACCTGTACACTGTAACTGTACACTAACTGTACTCTGTAACTGTACACTGTAACTGTACACTATAACTGTACACTGTAACTGTACACTGTAACTGTACACTGTAACTGTACACTGTAACTGTACACTGTAACTGTACACTGTAACTGTACACTGTACCTGTACACTATAACTGTACACTGTAACTGTACACTGTAACTGTACACTGTAACTGTACCTTGTAACTGTACACTGTAACTGTACACTGTAACTGTACACTGTAACTTTACACTGTAATTGTACAGTTTAACTGTACACTGTAACTGTACACTGTATCTGTACAGATTACTTGTACACTGTAACTGTACACTGTAACTGTACACTGTAACTGTACACTGTAACTGTACACTGTAACTGTACCTACTGTACACTGTAACTGTACACTGTAACTGTACACTGTAACTGTACACTGTAAC
>CANNZV010000271.1:362247-444014 GCA_947561585.1 Caprella mutica
ATGTTAATTCACTTTTACTAAGTTCATGTACTAAGCTTTACAAGCAGTTATTACTTCTAAACACTGGTAATTAAATACTAGGACACTAGCAAATCTTGAGGTGACTCTAAAGGCACCCCAGGGGCCCGTCTAGGCCACCGGTCCTAACCGCAAGAGGGAGCGTTGATAACACATCCCCTCTCACTCCAGAGTTGTACCTTAGATAGGATATTTCAAGGAAAATCTATGAATTCAGGACTGACTTTTTGTAATAGTCACCTTGATAAACTGCTCACAGCCAATCGTAAATATTCTGATTTAACTATTCTCAAGTTGACAATAATGATAGCCTAACATATCAGATTTGAACAAGACTAACTTGTGAAATCACTTTTAATTCTTATTCTTTAAAGAAATGTGCGATGATACGAGACGTGCAAACTTCCAAATGTAGCACATTGTCACCTCAATGTAGTCAGAGTCTTACTTTCTCAACTGTTTGTAAATTAACTTATGGATTTACATATTAACCTGCAGAGTGATGCAAATATAAAAACTTATCTTATTATTAATACAAGCTCGCATACTCAAGTCATGTATAATTAGATATGTTAATCTTTATCATAGAAAATGCTACCAAAAGGTATGGTTACTTAACTCAATATGTATGCTGCTATTATATGTTTTAATATGGTATTATAACAATAAAGTAGTATTGTATTAATAGTAAGAGTAATTACTGGTTCTATATTATTGATGATACAATGACATCAATGCAGTGTTAAGATAACTGGAGTCATCTTAACAGAGTCCAAACACCTCCCAGTATGTAGGGATGGTGCTATGAACACTAACTGACACACTGACCGTGTATTCTGCTGCAGGAGTACAATACCTATGTACTACGCATACATATATAATATACGCTTTAATAAGTTGTATCATTAGAGAAAAGAGTCACTGTGATGATGTACTACCAGAGAAAAGAGTCACTGTGATGATGTACTATCAGAGAAAAGAGTCACTGTGATGATGTACTATCAGAGAAAAGTCACTGTGATGATGTACTATCAGAGAAAAGAGTCACTGTGATGATGTACTATCAGAGAAAAGAGTCACTGTGATGATGTACTATCAGAGAAAAGAGTCACTGTGATGATGTACTATCAGAGAAAAGTCACTGTGATGATGTACTATCAGAGAAAAGAGTCACTGTGATGATGTACTATCAGTGAAAAGAGTCACTGTGATGATGTACTATCAGAGAAAATTCACTGTGATGATGTACTATCAGAGAAAAGAGTCACTGTGATGATGTACTATCAGAGAAAAGAGTCACTGTGATGATGTACTATCAGAGAAAAGTCACTGTGATGATGTACTATCAGAGAAAAGAGTCACTGTGATGATGTACTATCAGAAAAAAGAGTCACTGTGATGATGTACTATCAGAGAAAAGAGTCACTGTGATGATGTACTATCAGAGAAAAGAGTCACTGTGATGATGTACTATCAGAGAAAAGTCACTGTGATGATGTACTATCAGAGAAAAGAGTCACTGTGATGATGTACTATCAGAGAAAAGTCACTGTGATGATGTACTATCAGAGAAAAGAGTCACTGTGATGATGTACTATCAGTGAAAAGAGTCACTGTGATGATGTACTATCAGAGAAAAGTCACTGTGATGATGTACTATCAGAGAAAAGAGTCACTGTGATGATGTACTATCAGAGAAAAGAGTCACTGTGATGATGTACTATCAGAGAAAAGTCACTGTGATGATGTACTATCAGAGAAAAGAGTCACTGTGATGATGTACTATCAGAAAAAAGAGTCACTGTGATGATGTACTATTAGAGAAAAGAGTCACTGTGATGATGTACTATCAGAGAAAAGAGTCACTGTGATGATGTACTATCAGAGAAAAGTCACTGTGATGATGTACTATCAGAGAAAAGAGTCACTGTGATGATGTACTATCAGAGAAAAGTCACTGTGATGATGTACTATCAGAGAAAAGAGTCACTGTGATGATGTACTATCAGAAAAAAGAGTCACTGTGATGATGTACTATTAGAGAAAAGAGTCACTGTGATGATGTACTATCAGAGAAAAGAGTCACTGTGATGATGTACTATCAGAGAAAAGTCACTGTGATGATGTACTATCAGAGAAAAGAATCACTGTGATGATGTACTATCAGAGAAAAGAGTCACTGAGATGATGTACTATCAGAGAAAAGAGTTACTGTAATGATGTACTATCAGAGAAAAGAGTCACTGTGATGATGTACTATCAGAGAAAAGAGTCACTGTGATGATGTACTATCAGAGAAAAGAGTTACTGTGATGATGTACTATCATTTGACGATTTCAGATTTGTGTTATATATTTCCAGTAAATGTGCTACATTCATGTTCAGCAATAAAACATGTCCAGTTGTTGAATGACAGACGATTAAAAATGTCAATCTAGCAGGTGTCTGTTAGTAATTGTGGACATTCTAGTGACAGAGAAATATCTTCTTGAGTCTCTAAATTAATTGACCAAAGGGACTGAAAAGAGACCCTGTCCAGACTAATCAATCTCATTAGAAGCTTAATTCGGTGGCTTTTGGAAGAAGAAAAAAAGAAGTATCAAACAGAATCAATTTTACCTTTTGAAGTGATAAATGAGTTAAGATATTTATTTACTTGGTAACCTTAAGAAAAAATTGTTGTGGGATCAACGAAGATTGAGAGGAAACCCTCCTTAATCTTCTATGGCACCACCATAACATTCTCTAGCTATTTCTCATTATATAGTTAGGTTTTTATTTAACTTCTTATGATCGGACTATAATTTTCTCTCTTTGATGGGTTAAGTAGTTTAGAAATCCGTTTTTGTTATGCTTTCATTGAAAATAAAATTAGCATTCGCAGTTGGTTTTTGAGTACTTGGTTGATGACTTTGTTGATGAAGCTATAATTTTGTACTGCTTCTTCCAGTCCCTTGTACTTAATTTCCTCTTGACGTCAGCGATATGGCTTTTGGTCCCGAAGCAGACGCTAAATTTTCTATTATATAAATCTATCTATGTACATATTTTCACACTTTACAATTTTTCTGAAGGGAACTTCTTTTTTTTTTTTTTTATTGGTTCGGCTACACGAATGCAAGATTCACAACAATAGCATCATGCGTTGACTCAACAAATGAGTCACTTTCACTCGCAATTTTCTTTCAGTGTATAGTCTTTATTGCTGTCATCATCTATTTTCTCACAGATGCTTCTAAGAGAGCAGATGTCTATCATTTTAAGGTAGTCTATGTAGATTAGCAGTGTGGTGTGGCTGTGTGTACCAAATAGCCTCAATAGGGTCCATTGCAATAAAGTCTGGATTGAAATTAGAAGTATGTGGTTGGATATAAATTACCCTGGATATAAAGCACGTAGATATTCTGTAAGTTTTAATATTATTCCAATTCTTTCTTTTTAAATTTAATTTCCATAAACATCCTTAATTAATTGATAAACATCAATCGATATGTTGTTTTCATTCATTTATTTTGAAAGATTAGTATCATGTACGAATGGATTTTCAAGCACATTCCTATAAAGCAAATTTAAACCAACTGTCTGTTATAAAATCCATGAACTTGATTGATATAAAATTTCTGGCCCAGTTGCGAAATACGACTCCTTTGAAATACAAAAATTCGATCCGACTCCTCGATCTTAAAATATTCTGACATGTAAAAAAGATATAACTAAAACTTGGTTTGGGTTTCATTAAGAGATATAGTTCATTCTAAATCAAAGTTTTGGTTATATGTATAAATTTCATATCCTAACCTAATCATATCATAAACCTAACCTAACAAGGTCATTATCCTATGATATTTTGCAAGGAGTCTCCCTCATGTGGTAATTAAATCGTATCTCTTCAGTATTCCTACGAGGAGAAATTCAAGGGAGTCACTTTTCATGACAGCTATAGAGAGACGATGTTAGAACAATCCGACTCCTCTTAATTTACATTCAAGTATTAGTAATGAAATCATTTGAATTCAATAATAATTAGAATAAATATAATAACAAATTTTGTATCATAGTTACATAGATCGAGGTGTCGTATTTTATTTTGATATTTGGAAGGTGTCGTATTTCATGACAGCCATCATTAAAAACACACAAAAACACTTATTTTCCATTGGAGGGAGTCGTATTTCGCAACTGAGCCAAATTTCTTTCTCTCCCTTTTTAGTATTTGAAATCTACGTTACATTGGATGGTGACTGTTGTGTCTTTACTGTTCGTAATCTTCTTCATATCACAACATAGTCTCAAACTCTCTCTGTCGAATGTGGATCCTTGTGAGTGAACAACTATTCCAAAGATGAAGAATTAACTTTAGGTACCTCTCTAAATTACAGTGAAACCCCTGAGTTAAATTGGTTTCTTCATAACTCAGGGACACTGATAGTTTTCTATGATTGAAATCTTGGAGAAAACTTTGGTCTTTGAGGGATAACTAGGACGAAATTTATGACGTGTATCGTTTTCTATAATTTAAACATAAAAATACTTCATAACCCCGGTGCATTTCATAACTCAGGTCCTTCATTACTTGAGTTCTTCATAACGAAGAATTTCATAACTCAGAAGTTTCACTGTATTAATTATAAATTTCTACAACATATAAAATGATATATTAAATGGTTTTATCAGTAAATATTAGTTACTAAAAGAATCAATATTATTAAATAACAGCAAGCATGTCAACTAGAATACATAAAAGACTTTACCTCGGATATTTCCTATTTTTTCAGTTAAAATTTCACATCAGCCGGTGAAAAAGCTTGAAAATAACATCACATCGAAAGTACAGGTAATAAACTAACATATAACTACGAAAACGTTTTGGTTTTTACAGTATACGATTTTCTATTTTCTGGGATTGAAGCAGTTCCTTTTTTATTCAAGATGACCTAATTTTAACTCACATTCAATTTAATGACTGTGTCTGTAGTGTCATTTTGACGACAAAGTATTTATTGAAATTTAACATTTTTGAAATTACTATATCCCTATAAAATAAATTTTCAGATGAATAATGATAATTAGGGTTATAATTTACTAAGGATTTAAAAAAGATAATTAGAATATTAGATAAATTTCTCTAATATATTATAATTAATCATTATTCATGCATTTAATTGATATTGCGATAATAGGTTGCAGAAAAGATTATTTCAAGATATAAGTGAATATGTAGCATCTCGGTAAGTTCCAAGTTGTCGGACAGTTCCACATGTTCGATCATATAAGAATAGAAGATATAATAATTTTTATTTTTATTGGTATTCCATTTAAAATACAAATTAGATAATAATAATTAGAGCTAGGACATTGGGGCACTTAAAAAAGAGCAGTAGTAGCGGTCAAAACGAGCACTTGTAGCGCTATAAATGTGCAGTAGGAGCGATAGAAAAGAGCATTTGGGGCACTTATCGGGGCATTTGGGGCACTTATCGGAGCATTTGGGGCACTTATCGGAGCATTTGGGGCACTTATCGGAGCATTTGGGGCACTTATCGGGGTATTTGGGGCACTTATCGGAGCATTTGGGGCACTTATCGGGGTATTTGGGGCACTTATCGGAGCATTTGGGGCACTTATCGGAGCATTTGGGGCACTTATCGGAGCATTTGGGGACAGTTATTGGTGCATTTGAGGCAGTTTTTGGAGTGTTTCATGCACCGAAAGAAAAAGCGTATTACTTATCAAAGTAAGAATTTTAACGAGGTTTTGTTTTTTGAAGAGTTTTTGGATGAAATATACACAAGAATTATCTCTAATTTTTATCGATAAATAATTCATTTTGAAAAATCATTAGGCTCAAAAGTATTGTGCAATACTTGAAAAAACATAAGAAAAAGAACAATAAATGTTGAAACCAAAACGAACGTATGCAGTACTGTAAGTACATATAATAATTGGAATCTATATCGAGTCTATAATGTTACAGAAAATTCTAGCATCACATGTTGTTGAAGTTTGGTAAAAATGTGAGAGTTAACCCATATTAACAAGAAAAAACCATTACTTCTTTAACATTTTTTTGACCCTTCATCGTCTATCTGAGACCACATATTTGATATTTCAATAAAAAGAATAATCTCTACTTCTGTGGAAGTAACAGGGGCACTAGCATAGCGGGAAACGTCTTATGGGAGTCAATTCGGGAAATATTTCAGTCTGTTTTCTTCACTACGCCTTGCAAAACATTCAACCCAGCATTTACTTACTCAAACAAATGTACGAAAAAATAAGGTATGTAAAATAAAACAAAGATATTTGTAACTAAATAGATATGAATTACGTGAAAATCTAGGGTTACTATTAGAATAGTTACACCTCTTTTTGATTTTTATAGAACTTTTCTAATCAAAGAAAATGTATAAGAAAAGGGTAACAAAATTAAATCATTAAAAAACTGAACAACAATACATTAACTCATTAAGTGAATATAATCAAATTAATCAAGGCATGACTAGATTGATGGTAGACATAGAATATATTTGTTAATCCATATAATTTAAAGATGTCATTGTAAGAGCTACATGGCCCTTATAGAACGGATATTTTTTGCCCGAGCTTTACGAGCTTTACCTGTAATATGATTTCTCTTCAACATTTGAAATTAGTTTACTATCAAAAAATAAATACGGATACAATTTCTTTGACTGTACCTAGGCAATAGGACACAAACACATACCCTGGTATTTCACTGAAGCTATCTCTCTATCAATATCAAATTCGTATTATAATCTATTTTTAGTTTAAGTATATTTATACGAACTAATTATTGGTAATATGAAGGATGGGGAAAGAAATGTATAAATTATTAATGTTACCTAAATAAACAGTCTCAGCAATCACTGGTAGATAACTATGTGAATTTAGTTCGATCATTCACGTTTAAGCTCTATGAACCATTAAATACACTTAAAAGTGCAGTTATCCACCCGGTAAGAATGATACAGTTATTTGACATTACTCAATCTTGGTGCGCAATAGAAGTCAACCAGAGTACATATGGAGCATTTTGGGGCGTTTTGAGCATTTTGCGGCGTTTCTGAGCATTTTAGGGCGTTTAGAGCGTTTGGAGCATTATGAGCGCTAGTGGCATTTAACTTATAAATGCCCCAATGTCCGAGACTTAATAATAAAATCCCTCCTTTACAATATCGAAAATGTGGATCGTCCGATAGTTCGGAACTGAAGCTTAAGAATAAAGACTTTAATTCTTGTATAATTGTTTAACCTATAACCCAGTTATACACAATTACCTTAAATATCACCCTATTTTCAAATACACAGTGTGTCTTTGTCTGTTGGTTGGTTGCAAGAAAAATGTCACGCTTAAACATTTAATAAATATATAAAAAATATTAATTCTGACATAATTTTTTTTGACACCAATTTTTTTAACTCGAATTTTTTTCACATTAATTTTCTAAATCTAATTCTTAAATATATTCTTTTGATTTATATATTTTTAATTTATATGAATTTCTTTAACTATTGATAACCCATTAATCTTAATAGAAAATACACTAGTATACTAATGAACAGGAGTGAAAAGCCTGGACTAAGCAATTTCCTCAAACAAATTAAACACTAATTATATTATCTTCCAGAATTACAATTCCAAACCAATCGAAGCAACTCGGAGTAAACAAACGCCTCAAGAATTCGAAAACAATGATTCGAAAAACTCAAAGCCATCAACTGAATCGCAAACCGAAGAATCAGAAATACTTTTTAAACTGATGGCAAAATCGGTGAATAATCTACCTAAAATAGACAGTAATAGACATTTTTAAAACTAGATAATATGGATTTTTTCAGGCTGTATCTTTATATATTATCATATGGATGAATTTTAATGAAGTTTGAATTAATTTTAACAATTTAACTATTTTATCAAGCTGATTTAAGCTTAGAGTTAAATTCAGGAACAATTAATATTGACCCACGCAATTTTTCCTTAAGATTTCTTCAAACTTATTTGTATTTCATAACTATTTTCATTTTCACATATTTTCTAAAAATGGTTTCTGTATCTAATCATTTTTTCTAATAATTATTATCCGAAATAGGCTACAATTAGTAATTATTTATCATTAGATCGTTACATTTATGGGACGTTTACATAAATAATGATAATGGCAATCATAATTATTTCAGATAAATTCTCAAGGTAACTCTACCAAACACGTAAGTAATACTTGATGGTAATTAATGGTAATACTTCATGCTAATTGCTGGTAATACTTCATAGTAATTGTTAGTAATACTTGATGGTTATTGCTGCTAATACTTGATGGTAATTAATGGTAATACTTCATAGTAATTGTTAGTATTACTTGATGGTAATTAATGGTAATACTTCATAGTAATTGTTAGTAATACTTGATGGTAATTAATGGTAATACTTCATAGTAATTGTTAGTAATACTTGATTGTATTTGCTGGTAACACTTCAAAGTAATTGTTACTAATACTTGATGGTTATTGGCGGTACTACTGAATGGTAATAGATGGTAATATGTTAATACTTCCTCCTCCTTCCATTCCACATTTCATTACTCTCTTTTTCAGACTAGTATTATCATCGTGTCCGAGTGGCGGTCTGGATCTTCCTTCCTCTTCGATTTGTTCGATTTCTCCAATTTGACTTTCTCAGTTTACGAACCGTTTCTGATGGACCGAAGTTTCGCCCTTAAGAAACTAAGGAACTGGCAGAATCTTACCAATGCGATGACTAACACTAAAGATATTCTCAAGTGTAATAGGTAAGTCAGTAAACATTTCAGCAAATCCTTAAACTTTATTTTTGTGTCGTATGGACGGGCATGATAGTTGGTAAATTTCTGATGTGATAGTAGCATAAAAATACTGATTTCATCGATAAAAATATATTTAACTAGGGTAAGTTCCTATTTATGGGTCTAATGCATAGTTTCAATTCTATAAGAAAAATGTATATAATCAATATTATTCAACCTTTATTATATAATTTTTCTTGTATGATTGAAAGTTTAGAACCGTCCGAAAACTCCAATCTTTGTTAATGTCATCTTCGTTTAGGAAGACAATAATTTTCCATTTAAGAAGTATGAAACAATTATCTAGTATATGAATTATAATTTAATAATATTAACAGTTATTTGCCATCCACAGACTCTCATCATCTTTTGACAAGAATGCCATGATGCTAAAAAGGACTCATCTCCATGAGTTGTGCAAGAAGAACCTAAATGATAGCGAAACATGCACCAATAGAGACTTCTTGAAGAGTATGTGTAAGTCCCTTCCAATCACACTTATCAAGTTCGTGAGGATAAGCTTTAGCCTTCTGGAGAACCTACTTACGGATGATGAGGTCAGGGACAACCTCCACGTTATTTTACTATCCAGAGACCCACGCTCTGTGATGTCGTCAAGATGGAACAGGAGGAAAACTAACTGGTGTAGAGAAGAGTGCGCTGATGTTAAAATTCACTGTGAAGACATGGCTGATGATTTCACAGCTTGGAAAGATATGAGAGAAAGATTCCCTGGTAGAGTTCATCTTTTACGGTTTGAGGACATGGCTTTGAATCCAATGGATACAGCGGAGGAAATTTTCAAAGATCTTCAATTGGATATTAATGATAACGTCAAGAGTTTCATCAACAATCACACTAAAACAGAATCCAAACGGGTTAGCAGTACAGTACGTGACTCTAAGAGCAGAGTTATTCCTTGGACTGTTGAAAGTAACTTCACAACTATTGAAAAGATACAATTAGCTTGCTCTTCGGCCATGGACAGGTATGGGTATAAACCCATCGATACGTTGAAGAACATTACTGTGAGTGACGTCATGCAGCCTTTTCCAGTTACATGATTATATGAATTAAGTTGTATTAACATTTAGTTTTGTTATCTGTTGACTTAGACCATCGCTTACTTAATGATATGGCCTTATTTTCTGCCTTTTTGTCAAAAAAATAGAAGGTCAATATTTTCACTTTTAATAAAATTTAAATTTTGCTACCAAATTATACTTTTTTTCATTGATTCAAGTAATATATAGTTTCTTGATAGGTTAAAAATAATTTGAAATATGTTTTTATTATATTTATGTTTATATATATTAATACTTTCCTCTGAAACACATTAAAAAACCAATATCAGTATAGCTGTATAGAGTATCTTAATATAATATGTATATAGCAGTCTGTGTACCGTAATTTTCTCAAAATCCTAACTATAGCTTTGAGAACGGTCATCAATTGAAGCTTTCATCATGTATAGCAACTATTTATTCAGGTTGCTGTTGGTTTCAGTTCACCACAGTGTACTGTATTTGTGCAGAACAAGAGACATCACCTCCCAGAATATATCTTCAGATGTCAGGTGTGCTGTGGATATGGGAGGTGATTCACCAAGTGACGTTGGCCCAACCGTTGGAAGCAGATGTGTGGTGAGCAACAGCAGTGAATGGTGATATGCGGTGAATGTGCAGAGGGAGCCAATAGAATGTGAAACGGACTATGAGGACGACGGTCCACGATGCCTCAGACCCTGCGTCAAACCAGACCACAAGTAGGAAAAGAGTAGGATGAAGAACATCTAAGAGGAAAGAAATAATCAAACTGCAATGGAAATGCGATTATTTAGCCCCAAAGACAGATAAGATGAGGCAACTGGTCGAGAGAGAAAAGATTGATGTAATCCTGGTACAAGAGTCTATACTCTGACATCAGGATAGGGCACCAGAATTTCCTGGATACTCCTCCATCAGGGAAGACCAGAATGGCAGTGGAGCAGTACTGCACAGGGGAAGGAAGGAAGGAATATGGAAGCCCATAAGGTTGCAGTTCACGCGGAAAAATGAGGAAATGATATGATGAACATAACAACATATATAACGCCCAGAAAGCCTGAAAACGATATCTGGTGCGGCGATTTTAACGCGCACCATCCAATGTGGTACAGTGGTTGCAACTAAAGAGAGAGGGAGAACCTGGAAGGCTTTTTCCACTATGTGGTCCTGATTACTATCAAGAACGGGAGGGCAACACTCTACATCAGAGTAGGAGGAATGGTCGGGATGTAGCTCGCCTGACCTGAAGGTGGTTCAAAAAGTAGAATATGGACTAAAGCGTGGCTGATCAAACGTGCAACAGTGACAATGATAGAGACTGAACGCAGCAAGATGAGGGTATTTAGAGAGGGCTGCATACGTGAGCTGCACCATCCCTTCTACTCTTCTCGTTGATCATAGGTGATATGCTGGGACAGTTTGGAGGGATTACTTTTGTTGATTATCTGGCCCTGGTGTGCACTGATAGGTACAAAGCAGTAACATCAAACACTATGCAGGCTGAGTTACCGCTGACTCCAATGACTCAAAATGGACCCTGCATTTGATAGTCCTGGGGAAACTGATTCTAGCCACCAAATCCCCCACTTTCCTGAGGTAGGTGACTAAAGATGGGGGTTAAAACCAAGACGGCACGGCCCAGGTTGTGCGAAGCGGAGGAAGAGTCTGTGAGACACATGTGGGTGAAATGCTCATTACTCAGAGTTGGAGGATCTGAGGAGGAGACACGGCCTAGCCGAAGATATGGTGGAACTTCTAAAGAATCCGGTTCTGATGGAGGTGTTTCTCAGCAGTATGCGAAGTCGTTTCTCAACAGTATGTGGAGTCGTTTCTCAACAGTATGCGGAGTCGTTTCTCAACAGTATGTGGAGTCGTTTCTCAACAGTATGTGGAGTCGTTTCTCAACAGTATGTGGAGTCGTTTCTCAACAGTATGTGGAGTCGTTTCTCAGCAGTAAGTATGTGGAGTCGTTTCTGAGCAATATGTGGAGTCGTTTCTCAGCAGTATGTGGAGTCGTTTCTCAGCAGTAAGTATGTGAAGTCGTTTCTCAGCAGTAAGTATGTGAAGTCGTTTCTCAGCAGTAAGTATGTGGAGTCGTTTCTCAGCAGTATGTGGAGTCGTTTCTCAGCAGTAAGTATGTGAAGTCGTTTCTCAGCAGTAAGTATGTGGAGTCGTTTCTCAGCAGTATGTGGAGTCGTTTCTCAGCAGTATGTGGAGTCGTTTCTCAGCAGTATGTGGAGTCGTTTCTCAGCAGTCTGTGGAGTCGTTTCTCAGCAGTATGTGGAGTCGTTTCTCAGCAGTATGTGGAGTCGTTTCTCAGCAGTATGTGGAGTCGTTTCTCAGCAGTATGTGGAGTCGTTTCTCAGCAGTATGTGGAGTCGTTTCTCAGCAATATGTGGAGTCGTTTCTCAGCAGTATGTGGAGTCGTTTCTCTGCAGTAAGCAGTGGCCTTTCTCAGCAGTATGCGATGGCGTTCTCAGCTGTAAGCGGTGGCGTTTCTCAGCTGTAAGCGGTGGCGTTTCTCAGCTGTAAGCGGTGCCGTTTCTCAGCTGTAAGCGGTGGCGTTTCTCAGCTGTAAGCGGTGGCGTTTCTCAGCTGTAAGCGGTGCCGTTTCTCAGCTGTAAGCGGTGGCGTTTCTCAGCAGTATGCGATGGCGTTCTCAGCTGTAAGCGGTGGCGTTTCTCAGCTGTAAGCGGTGGCGTTTCTCAGCTGTAAGCGGTGCCGTTTCTCAGCTGTAAGCGGTGGCGTTTCTCAGCTGTAAGCGGTGGCGTTTCTCAGCTGTAAGCGGTGGCGTTTCTCAGCTGTAAGCGGTGCCGTTTCTCAGCTGTAAGCGGTGCCGTTTCTCAGCTGTAAGCAGTGCCGTTTCTCAGCAGTATGCGGAGGCGTTTCTCAGCAGTATGCGGAGGCGTTTCTCAGCAGTATGCGGAGGCGTTTCTCAGCAGTATGCGGAGGCGTTTCTCAGCTGTAAGCGGTGGCGTTTCTCAGCTGTAAGCGGTGCCGTTTCTCAGCTGTAAGCGGTGCCGTTTCTAAGCAGTAAGCGGTGCCGTTTCTCAACAGTAAGCGGAGGATATTTCTATTTCGTCAAGTAATTGTTTCAAAAAATTTTTGATTTAAAATTTGACCTATATTGCATTCTTGCATGGTCTTCCTTTTGTAATTGAAAGACTGCTCCTGTACTCTTCCCACGACGGTTAGAACAATCGATTATTCAGCACTTATTAACTATTTTCCAAAGTGAAATATTCCAAAATGCAGCATAAACAGAGAAAATATACTGAAAATAATTTTCGAATTTAATCTATTAAATAAGATCTAGCAGTATCCTGACTACCGATTATTCATATATGCATGAAAATTATCTTAGTTTTCTAGAATTTAATTAATAAATGTGTTGAGTCAAATTATAAATTATCACAGAAAGCAGTTGTAACGATGGAGAAAAATATTGACCTTCTATTTTTTTGACGAAAAGGCAGAAAATCAGGCCGTATCATTAAGTAAGCCATGCTTAGACCTTGTGATCGATAAATAAATAAATTATATACTATAAGAGAATTAGGATCTTTGAATATATTATGTTAACAATTAAAACATACATTAAACTATTATCGATTGTACAATAATTTTAAACTTTTTGTGACTCTAGTCTTAAATGGGCCAATTACTGGATGAATAGAAACAGGTATATCTACTCAATGAATTAGTATTTTGATAGTAGATAGCCATATAAGTTTATAATATTGTTCATTGGAAATTTTCTATCCAGGCATAAGTAGAGAAAAAAAAGCAAACAATTGAACTATTTTTTTATATAAATAATGCATTTTAATAGAATGTCAATAGATATTGTATGAATAGTTCATCCCAACTGAAATATTATCCATATTAAATTTGTACGAATGTTCTTCACCGTAAGACTCCATCCCTCTGTATAAAGATCCCTACAAACAATTCCATAGTGCATACACATTCTAACCATATGGTTTAATGGTTTTAATGTGGCAATATAAATAATAAATATTTGCTATCCACATTGAATCAATCTAACCATCATAGAAACACATCATTTTATGAAGTGTAGCACAAGGGAAAGTACGATAGAGTTATGATAAACTACTCTAGAGAGAGGAAGTGTTGCAGCGATTGCAGGACGCTAAGGAAGACGTTGTAAAACCTTATTTTGATTCAGTTATATCATTTCTCCATTAAATTTTGTTTCAGTTATACCATTCCACCATTAAACTGACGCTATATGGATTGCCAGTCACGTGACCCAAAAATAAGGATTTTAGTGTCCCGCAAGACGCGATATTATTTTGGCCACTGACTCACTACTTGGAAAGTACGAAAAAATTGTACATCCTTTATTTTTCTAGAGCTTTCGAATAATAAAATATTCATTTTCAATAACCTAATTCAGACTAATTTTAACGAAATAAATAGAACTAAGAAGTATTTTGGATACCAAAAATTATAAAGTCACCTAAATAGTTAATAAAAATTAAAATAAGGAAATAATGAAAAGGAAAAATAATAAGTTATTAACCCAAAATAGTTAAATTGAAAGAACTCGCTTGTTTATTAGGCGTAGGAGACTGTTTATGAATATATATAGATTCTAATGTACGAATATCGTATGTACGTATGTACGAATATTAATATACGTTTCCCTTGTGCTTCACTTCATAATTTAGTAAGATTTCCCAGAAGGAGACCGATTAGTCAAAGAAACACATAATTAACATGTGGTTATTCCATTTTAAACCATATCACATTATGTAATTTGCCACATTCATAGCAACGCATCAAATACCTTAGTTATACATATGTTAACGACATGTAATTTACCAAATTAACATGTTAAACCACATGTAATACATATGATATCCATTTCCAAAAAGTATACATGGTATACACATGACTTAATTAAATAATTAATTAATCATTCTTTCAATTAGAAACTAAATTCAGTGATATTTATTTAATGAAGTAGTATTATGGGATATAAAGATTCCGTTTTACTTTGCAGTTGTGTAGCCTCATGAAATAATCTTAGCAAGCTTTTATTTTACATTAGAACAACACAATCTAAACTATTCTCTTATATTAGTGTCTAGTGCTTTAAATTAGTGTTTACACCAGAAGTTTTTTTACTTCCTTTCAACTCCATTATATTACCTCAACAGTCCTACTCTCCTCCGGTTCGACGGGATCAGAACAGGAAGAAAATTTTACCTATTTAAAACTGTTCATCTAATTTCACAGAGTTTAATT
Source organism: Caprella mutica (assembly GCA_947561585.1). Classification (NCBI taxonomy): domain Eukaryota; kingdom Metazoa; phylum Arthropoda; class Malacostraca; order Amphipoda; family Caprellidae; genus Caprella; species Caprella mutica. Next base: position 377,426 of record CANNZV010000271.1, read on the forward strand.
GAAATACAAAGTTTTAATGCACCATGCCATATAGTGGAGATAAGTTCTCTTTGAAATAATACGTTAAATTCTGTTACACATTGAGTAAAATTAACATAAATTAATGAACAGAGAAAAGCATTTGAAATTATAAATTGGAATTGTTCAAACACTTATTTTTTAAAGTTAAATACTTGGAAAGATAATTAATGGTATAATTGAATCAATTTTTAAATAAAATATGGATATTTGTTCGTATATATTTATTTAATTCCACGATTTTTTACTCTATCAGCTTTTAAAAGAAAAATCATATTATTGATAATTCAGTCGATGATAACATTTTTTGTGTCACTATATCTTTTGGACAAGATATTATTTTGTGTCTTGCTGATATATATTTTAATATTTAAAATAGCCTATCAAATGCTACGTGTGTTGCATTTTATATTCACTTCCATATTCACATTCATGAATAATTTGATTAAGATTAAGGAAAGTAAACATTGTTCATCTCGGTTAGCACAGACTTCCCCTAAACAGATGCGTGGGCAGGAACATAATATTCGGACTAAGCTTTAACTCTATGAACATATGGTTACTGTGGTATAATATGGAAAAACTGTATTAATGTTAATTAGAATTATATATTATGTTTTATCTGTGATACCTCACAGAATATAGGCAATAGTTTTAATGTAATAAAACTCACTCTGAAATTGGAACAAATTCAGTCACCCTTCAGCTTTCTTCCAAAAGTGATATATTTAAATGAATCAACTATAATTTTGAAATACTGACATATGATTTTTCAATTGAATGAAAGAATTCCAGTAAGTAAATGGTGATTTCAGTATATTTATTCTACTGAATAGTTTGCATTATATGTGGGCTTGACACACTGGAGTGGCGGGACACTAAAGAGAATCTCACTGAAACGCTACTCTCTTTTTTTTTAAATAAATAAGTATATCAAAATATTTAGAGTTCATATTAATGTTTCTTCACCATCTGTAAAACATCTGAACGACTCAGACTGAGACAAAATATTTAAGTGCACTTGGATAATTAAGTGGGAATTTGATCGAGGAGTATATTGAGTATAATCATAACTAGAATTTCAATATTCTAGAACCCCAATATTGTTACAACATTGCTCCAATATTGTTACAACATTACCCCAATATTGTTACAACATTGCCCCAAAATTGTTACAGCATTGCGCAATATTGTTACAACATTGTCCCAAAATTGTTACAGCATTGCGCAATATTGTTACAACATTGCCCCAGTATTGTTACAACATTGCCCCAATATTGTTACAACATTGCCCCAAAATTGTTACAGCATTGCGCAATATTGTTACAACATTGCCCCAGTATTGTTACAACATTGCCCCAATATTGTTACAGCATTGCCCAATATTGTTACAACATTGCCCCAATATTGTTACAACATTGCTCCAATATTGTTACAACATTACCCCAATATTGTTACAACATTGCTCCAATATTGTTACAACATTGCCCCAATATTGTTACAACTTGTTCCAATATTGTTACAACTTGTTCCAATATTGTTACAACATTGCTCCAATATTGTTACAACATTGCTCCAATATTGTTACAACATTGCTCCAATATTGTTACAACATTGCTCCAATATTGTTACAACATTGCTCCAATATTGTTACAACATTGCTCCAATATTGTTACAGCATTGCTCCAATATTGTTACAGCATTGCTCCAATATTGTTACAACTTTGCTCCAATATTGTTACAGCATTGCTCCAATATTGTTACAACATTGCTCCAATATTGTTACAAAATTGACCCAATATTGTTACAACATTGCTCCAATATTGTTACAACATTGCTCCAATATTGTTACAACATTTCTCCAATATTGTTACAACATTGCTCCAATATTGTTACAACATTGCTCCAATATTGCTACAAAGTTGCCCTCAATATCATTGAAATAATGTTAGAATACTGGGACAATATCGTCCCTTCAAATATTTCTACATGTGCAGCAACTGTTTCTCTGTGTAGCTGCACATCATCATTGTACATAGCTAATCTATAGTAGCGACATTTATCACACAAGTCTGTGTTAGATGTCAGCTGTGAGAAGAAGGAACCAGTCATAGTAATGTGATATATTACTCTATCACTAGCACACATGTGTCAGAATTAGGTAGAAGACTGTACTTAGAGTACAACTCTTCTATAGTGAACTACAACTAGGTCACTATATTGCTTACATCACTATACAGTACAGTATCTATATGAATCAAGATAACACAAAATATGTTCTTCTCCTCAGTATTCTTCATATATTTAACTTTGTTATTTATATATAAATGTGTTTTCATATTATTCTTCTGAATAAATATTATACATATCATGCATATAAATGTACTATTTAATTTATATTGTTAATAATTAATATTTGATTGCATAATGGAAAAGATCAATATCCAATTTTTTATCACCATTTTTTGAGTTAAGAATTCTGATAATAAATATTACGGTATCAATTATTTTGTGACAATTGCCCGGTAATAGTTGTATAATTTAGAAATAATTACATAATTATTAATGTAATGTAGATGTAACTATTATTAACTACGTTACTGCAGAGAACTCATTTTATTTGGATTATTGAAAATTATTAAATAGCCTACATAGACATTTTATTGTACAACATTTTTCCTTTAAATCCTATTTTATTCTTATAACTAATTCTCCATTCATTTGAATGGTAAAATAAATAAGAGAGTGTGCCTGACAGTTTCAATACAAACCTTTATATTTCCCTTCATTAATTATCAGTTCAATTTGTTTATTCGATAGCGATTTTTATGACTGAATTCTAATTGATCTGATGCCAACATTTACCTATCTAATGAATGGAATTTTTACACTCCGGATAAATTATAATAATATTTATTCTATATACAAACTGGAACATCATTAATTGACTTTATTTGAAAACTCAGTACACACATATTTGTTTCCTGAGTAATTGAATAAATTGTTATTTTGTTTGAATTGAATTAATTCAAGATGCAAAAACAAATACATTCCAACAAGGAAGTAAACTTGAACACAATAAAATTGTAGCACAAACACAATGTGCTACATTTAAAAAAGGATAAAAAGTAATAACAGTTCTTGAAATTTATTAACAATAAACATTTGTAGCGGTTCCTGTCACTTCCATGAAACTGGCATCAATCAATAGTTCTTTATTTCATTTATATATTTAATAAAATACTTCTTACTGTATTTTCATTATTTAATTCTGTACTAAAAGTATTTTCTCCAATGGAAATAAAGATATGTATTTATGTCAAGACATTATACTTATTTTGTAAAACAATATTCTATTTTTGTTAATATTAGTTCAGTAATAATTGTATAGTTTCTAAGTGTGTTTGAAATAAATAATCTGGTATCTCTTATAGTTTTCATTCTCCTTGATATGTTGCTATAAGAGATATTTGTAAGACGGTTACCACAGTCTGGGATCACACCTTGCCTTAATGAACTATAATTACGGCGTTACAGTTTGGCACACAAGGTTACCTTTAACGGACTAATCACGGCGACTGGTGACCTTTGGAGTAAGTGTCCACTGCTTCTCCATAGGCTAAAAAGCCAGATTCTCTTCAGGCTGCTCCTGACTACCGCCGCTGCTTTCTCTTCGCTCTTCTCCGCAGCAATATATTCCGCCTAGCTGCACTCACGGGACAGCATTTGCTGCAACTGCAGCTTGACGACCAAGGCGGCAGCCTTACACATTTGTTCATAATTCTTAAAATAGAATAATATAGAAAAGATATCGTTCGAATGGAGCTAAATTCTCAACTATTTTTTTTTATTCTAATGTATATGCAACCCTATTTTTTAATTTCAAACATTTAATCGAGAAATTGTATTTTTATTCTTGTGTTGAAAATTTATTTACTTAACTAGTGTAGAAATAAGCATTTTCCATGAAAGAATCCACCGTCAGCTCTTGAACAACTACAATCGCAGGTATAAAGAATTTTTCGGGTTCTTAGTGTATTCTAATAAGAAATTGAAAGTCCCAAGTCCCATTGCAAGAATTCAACATGTTCCCATCGTGAAAATCTAACGTGTTGGTATTCTCAAAAACATGAGAAAACACATACTTCATATACCTGATGGAATGACTCCTTTGATAAACAAGCTAAGTTATTTATATCGAATATTAGATTAGCTTATTACTCGACAGTCTTCAAAGGCAGATTTCATTTCCAAAATGGAGTGATGCTTAGGCAATGCTGGTGAAAGGAACTATAGTTTTAATATATACCTGTAAGGATATATGAATGTAAATAACTCAATAAGGATGTACCTTATTATATTTGTATTAAAGATACGGTAGTGTGCTAAAATTTTACTAAAAGGATAATAAATGACGAACTTAGTAAGTAGTATACGACAGCCAAATAGAATATTAATAAATTTACGATTTTAAATGTTGATTTGCTCAATTATAAAGAGTAAACAAAGAGGTGTACATTTAAATATATGTATAAATACAATACGTAATTCCAGTTTCAGTTCATCATTTTGTTATGATCACTTCTTGGGTTTGAGAATAGGCACTAGACTTTGAGATTTTGATGGGATTTTATGTAAAATAATCTTTTCAAAACTAATCGTTTATTCTTCATTTCAATAATTCAGTAACTGATATAATTAATGTATACCAATTACACAGGAAATAGAAGCAGGTAGTAACCGGTTCTCTTTTAATTGGCACAAATATAAATATACACAGTTCAACAAATATGCATTTATTACGGATAATCGAGAAGAGGGTAAATGTAGAGCGATATGTGGTTGTTAGCGGTACAAAGTCTAGAACCGATCTGTCATAAATTTAAATCCCAATACAAGGGCTGATACAATTTTAGGCCTATAGTTTAAACAGTGTACAATCGATAAATCAAACAGCTAAGACCACATGTTAAAGAAAAATCTATTGGTACAAAAGGAATCGCTTGCGGTGAAATCATAATGGATTTCTAGACTAAGGGTTGAAGATGATACGTATAATAGTTATTGAGTAAAAACAGAATTCAAGCCCCTATATAAGTAATAAAACTTTACAGGCAGAACACAAATTAAAACTACAAATTGGAAACGTATCAATGTTTATATTATTTAAATTAATACTACAAATAGATTCATAATGCAATCATACTTACACAGACACACATGAGAATTTGTATTTAAATTCAATTATATTCCTCGATATATAATCTCTTCAGATCTTTTTGAAACAACCAGAGTTTAATTTAGATTTAATATTATCAGGCAAGTCAGTAAATTTTAGCGAACGCCTTGTCAGTTCTTGTCTCTTCCTTGACGGCACAATTCTGGTATCGTAAATAATATTTTTGAAAAATAATTAATTCAAAAAATAATCGTTCATTGAGAAAAAAATACGAACCAAATTGACTCAAAATTTGAGTTTTCACTTTGTTCCAAAACCGACTCAAAAATGTGAGTCAATTTGACTCATCCTAACATTTTACTCAAAAACAAGAGTCATATTGACTCCTAATTCATAGTCAGATTGACTAGGGTAGAGTCAATCAAGAAAAATGACTACAATATTGGAGTTTTGAAGCCTTGACTCAAGCGATGACTCAGGTTGACTCGCAATTTTTTCTCCGTGCTCATATCAATAATTTTAAGATTATTACTCGATATGAAAAAAGGATCGGTATGTGATTTTTTATCTGTATTATAAATGACTCTCAGTAGCTTCTTCTGGAGCACAAGCAATGGTTGCTGACGACTAGGATTAGTTTCACTCCAAATCAGGTTACAATAGAATAAATATGGAAGAGCAAAACTAATGGACAAATAATTTAAAGGAACATAGTCTTGAATCTTTTTGATTACACCAACAAATTAAAAAAAATTATCACATATAAGTGAAATATGGATATTGAATTTCAGTTCCACATCCAAATGAACACATAAAAATTTACAATGGAATACTAATATTGTAATCATTTAGAATGTGTCCATTAATATTGTCATGTATATTCCTGTTCGTATAGATAATAGTATTGTTTTTGAGTGTAGTGACAGATAGCCTACCACTCGCAGCACACTCACCAAACACGGCTAATTCCCTATTGGCTGTTGCTATGATTTCATGTGGACACGAAATGTTGAATAACAAAGTTGTATCATCAGCAAACATCGCACATAAGAGGAGGATGCAAGTAAAGGAGGATGCAAGTAAAGGAGGATGCAAGTAAAGGAGGATGCAAGTAAAGGAGGATGCAAGTAAAGGAGGATGCAAGTAAAGGAGGATGCAAGTAAAGGTGGATGCAAGTAAAGGAGGATGCAAGTAAAGGAGGATGCAAGTAAAGGAGGATGCAAGAAAAGGAGAATGCAAGTAAAGGAGGATGTAAGTAAAGGAGGATGCAAGTAAAGGAGGATGCAAGAAAAGGAGGAGGATGCAAGTAATTACCATGATTTGACACTCTTATGAACGAATGCTATTTCACAGGTTTGTTTTAAAGAGTTATAAAGTTTTAATCATATATGAATTATTGTTCGTAACAAGTTCATTTTCTAATATTTCTAATATTAGTTCACAATATTTGAAACTTGAACTACATTTTGCCGGCTATTTTTCAATAATTTTTCTATCCCAAGAAAAATATTTGTAAACTATATTAATTTCTACAAGGAAAGTCATGGTTGGCAACTTAAAAAAGTTAACTTAGGCAATGAACTAAAATATTTCTCTCATGAAATTTTTACCATTCGCATAGTAGGTTATTTATATTTAAATATTGTTTTGCTATGTACTGTTAATTAGGATATCTCTTCAATATAAAATTCTAGTGGAATGTTCAAGTAAAATAACGTGTCGCCTAGCAATTAGTTTTCCAATTTAGTTTGTATTTGGAACACGTATCGTACAACTAAAGTCTAGATTGAAGGACGAAACTTTTTAAAACTTTGAGGATCTCGAAATTATTTTATTTGTGTCAGTCGGAGAAATAAGAAGGTGTCCCAGTGAAAATAATTGTTATCTCTTGTCGTCTTGTATCGATAGTGAAGAAACATTTAACAATGATTATTATTAGGTTTGGTGAATATCAATTTTAATTGAGGTAAGAAATTTAATTCAATGACGATATTTCACGAGGATTGATAATAAATATTCATCGTATTTGCCTTTATGGTCTCCTGCCGATAAAAAAAAGAAGGATAAAAGCTCGATGAAAAAAATAAATGCCACAATTAAGCAAACTACCTTTTCACCAGAAAAATGGCCTAGCTAACAAGGTATAATTAGAAGACAGGAAGTGCAAGAAACTAAATTTTATCGCAATAACTAACTAAACATTTTCAATTTACAACAAGCTAGGCATGTTTTTTATTGTTTAAAGGAATACAAAATATACGATCAGGACATGTGAAGCCATAGCTTTCAGCGAGACAATTTATTGAGGTATGAAGATCTATGTTCAGTTTTGGTGGGTGTATATACGTTACATACATCAATTTGAAATTCCTCAACTTTCCATTAATAGTTTATCTATGGAACAGTTGCACTTCAGAAGATTAATGTATTCCAGAAAAGTGATTGAAAACCTCTGTAAAATATTCAAATAAAAACTAACTCACAACTTTTTTTAGAAAAAATATATCAAAGTTATGTATGATTTCTACTATAAATTGTAATTACTCAAATCGATGAAATTCATTACGTTCACAAATTTGAGTTTCCTTCATAAGACTTCAATTTCTTTCATCCAAACAGATCAAACAATTCCAAACTTCGGTTTAATCAATAAACGAAACTTCAGATATTCGTCCTTTTGAAATATCAGGATAGATCAAATAATTACCTCCTAAGACACAAGTTTGATAACAAATGGACATATTGCCTCGTTTTTAATAATTTTTCGTCAACAGAAGACAACCGTGAGAAATTCGCAAACTGGCAAGCATCCATAAACTCAATTGTTTTTCTTCTGTTCGAAATAAGAGCCACTTTACACGTTCCTGAAAAATAAAAATAAGGATCTTAGAAGTTGTAAAATGTTTTCTAAATGATAGACACTGAAATATAATTTAATTTCCTTCAATAAAACAAAGAGTGACTCATGAATATTTTACCTCGAATGAATGGGGCATTAAAATAATAAAATTTAAGTAAAATTTATTGGTCGTTTAATAATGGTATATAATATTTAATAATGGTATAATTATCACACTCATTCATAGAGCTATAAACACACTTTAAATATTTAACGCATTTGATACAAATCACTAAGTTCCATATCCGTTTATTTATCTCTCTGTGAAATATTGCTACATAAACAACGTAAATTGGATATTTTATCAACTTATATTCAGAAATTGATAGGAGTTTATACGACAGTGAAATATCACAGTTTGCTCCTCTTTTGGGAATATAAATAACTATTATTTATATCGAAAGAATCTCTATTTTTAACGTTTGGTGATTTATATCTGAATCATATTGGTGGGAGGAATTTATTATACCTAATGCATAGAGAATACCCAGGTGTATTTGGAGGTGTAAAATTGAAAAATACAAAAATATATTCAATAAAAATAATTGGCTTTCAATAGATTTATGGGTTTGGATATTTTAAAATGAAACGCGGGAAATGTTTGGTATGAATTTAACTATTCTACATGACATATATTACGAAATAATATATCTATTTCTATTTGGTTGATTTCTTTAGCGACTAATAAATAACATACTTTTAGGAATTACGTTTCTTTAATGCTATCACTGTTACATGATCACAAAATTCTATATAATAATGTAAACACGATATGCACAGAAAATGCTCTTGCCTTTTAAACATGCAACTAAATACACAAAATTGTACCTGTTTGTTCATAGCTATTTACAGTTACTGTGTTCAGTCAGTTATGACTTTTATTACTGGTTAATAGAGTCGAAACCTTTCTATTCGATAGTTTCTCAAATCCCTTATCGTTAAATAGCCCTATTGATAAGAGTTGAAACTATCACGCATTACCGTTTATAGTTTGTTGTTTCGACGTCCATGTAATATTCCAACGATTGACATGAGTGTTCAATATGTCTTCAGTAACGCGAATTATTCTTTTTTAGTACATAGCGAGTAATTTTATGATACCTATCAATTGATTAATACTAATAACTTGACTTCTATTCCGCTTCAATGATAAATTTCTTCATGCGATGATTATTTCTATATGTGTTTGTAAATACTAAATAACTAATTGGTAGTGTGATATTGAGAAGTATATAGCAAGTTATTATGTGTGCTTTATGAGCGTAAAGTAATAGAAACGTGATTTGACCATCGCTGAAAAATTCGTCCGCAAAAATTATTCTCATCAACATTTTTTTCAACGGAAAATTCATCCACGGAAAATTCGTTCGAATTATTTTTCATCGGGCGCATGCAAAGTCATTATTTAGTGTCAATTTTACATTCAAGAGATTTGGCTAAACGAATAAAACATGATATGATGTATTGATTGAGTTATTTAAAATTTTAATTCGTTATTCCACTTTAATCAACGATGTATTTCATTAATAATTATTATTCATTAGGAATCTGAAACAGTAGAATTGAATTAAACACCAAGAACAATAAAAAAGCTATAAATAGTTAAAATAATTATAATAAAACAAATATAATTGAAAGAAATTATTGGGAGCCCGAATAAAAATATAAAACACTTCAAAATAGACAAAATATAATCATTTAATGAATTGCAATTTAATTCAATCTAACAGTTTAGAAGAAGAATAACCAGCAAAGCAAAAAAATTAAATCAATATATAAAATATATATACAGGGTGACCCACAATAAAGTGTACCCAACTTTGAATTAATATAAATATTGTATTCAAAAGGGATTATAAATTAACCTTCAACTAAAATTATAACTAGATATTTTACTGGTATTATACCACCGTTATTCTAAAACTAATTATTAATTTATAAATACGATATTTATATTATCTCTAAGTTGGGTACACTTTTTTGTGGGTCACCCTGTATACTGTTCGAAGATATTGAATCTTAAGTTAATTCATCTTCTATATTCGTCAAGACAGATTTCAAGCGTCTGAAGTCATCTCTTGAGTATAATATATACATTTTAGATTGAATTTATATTGTAACTGATGAAAAATGACGAAAGAACAAATTATCAATGGATGAATTTTCCTAGCACCAACTTGCCTACTATCTCTTTCCAATATTCACGGCTTCGTTCTATTTCATAATTTCCATATAAGTTTACAAGCCATGAGTAACACTTTATGTACAATAATGAACCGAAAAATTATATATGAAAGAATGAAAATCAACCTTGATATTAATTAATTCAGTAATTAAAATAATTAGGGATTAGATAGATGAATTCAGGAGAGGATTAACATAATAAACTGTACAATATACTAAACTTCAACATTATAAAATATATAATATTCAATTAAATATTATTTGTATTTTAGATATGTGAGAATGTTCCAATTAATATCTGCTGTTGAAGGACATGTTGAATAATTAATTCTACAATATTCTAATTAAGTTATGTGTGTAATTTACTATATGTAACATTTCATAAATTCAGAATCTTAAGATGGCATTATGTTCAATATTATTATATCAATATTAATTGAGTAATTACATTAATTATAATAACTTATTCCTACCATGATAATTAACAGCTTATATGCATCAGAAAACATCATTATTACATTATTAGACAGGTAAATTAATTACACACGCGTAGACCCTCACTCTTCATTAATTTCACTTACTCAAACTATGATTCTCCTCAAGTAAAGGATCTATTTACCACTTAGAGTTCACACTCTTTCCTCACTATCGTCTGATAGTTACTTTTTCCTATTTATCCTTTGTATTATTTAATGGGCACTAGGACTTTCCCCCGCTAGAAAATTCCCCGCTTGAACTTTTCCCCGCCGAATAAAATATCAGTATTTCGGGTTATTGAGAAAAGAATTGGATGAACCAAACAATTTATCAAAATAAGACACATTTTATTATCAAACTAACACGGTAATACAGTCTTATTTCTAGCTCTTTGTTTCCCGTATGTGTACATATCGGTAGTTTTCATTTTAAGACTTTCACCGCAACTCGTGATATGACGGTAATGCCGAACCATCATCTTTGTTTCATTTGCATACATTGACAGTTGTTTTATTTGCTTTTTAACACATTTTTCTGATAGCTCCAGTCATAAATTTGTAATATATTTTTACAACTTATATTTTGCAATTTTTATTCCTTACTTTTCCAACACTAGACTTATAAAGTATTCAATATATGTTGGAAAAAATTTAATTTTAATAAATTACAAAAAAGTGGCATCGTGGACCACTGGTGGTACACGATTTCGGTTGAGCAAGTTAGCTGTGTACCATATGTGGCGCACCATGCGGTGAAAGTGTTAAGATACGTGTGCCTTTGTAAATTCGCATATATGTACAAAGTACAAACATTATGGCAATAAAATGGAATTTTCAAATGTCACAAAAAAGCAGTACGAGTAATTCAGTTTATAACCTCTATATGTATACATATCTTGAATATAATATTTTCTTTCTCATCTAATATATAAAATTAGCGACTTGTCTACCGTCAAATAAATCACAAAATTCAAATCGAACCGTTATGATTATCAGATAAAGACTCTTTCCACAGGGAGAACTAGTAACCTTTTTCCAGTCAGCAATATTATTAAAATATGGAAGAAAAATGGAACATCATAATTTTCTTCAAAGTTAATCTTTTGGGGAATCTTTTTTTACAGAGTAAGGTGACATGTCTTGTTATTTGCAACGATAGACTTCGGCACACAATTTCTGCTGTAACGAATTAAAACTATTTTTTTCGAAAATTTAAAACAATTGAATTCTCAAATTTTCTTACTGAGTTTAAATTTAAATAATCCAGCGATAAAAAGTAGGGCGGGGAATTGTCCGGGTGCGTAAAAGTCCAGCGAAGAAAAGTGCGACGGGGAAAAGTCCAGGCTAGGAAAAGTCCAAGTGGGGAAAAGTTCGACGGAAAAAAAACGGCGGGGGAAAGCCTGGCGGGGAAAATTCCAGCGGGGAATAATTCGGCAGGGAAAAACCGTTTCCTTATCTAATGATGAATTGCGATTATCTCAATTGAAGCCAAACAAATTTCATTAACTGGAAATACTAATATCGAAATATTTCAATAGTTTCTCATGTAAACATTTTCTCCAGTCGTGATGAGATTTGATGCTGTCTATTAAAAATGATGTAATTAACTGAACCTGAAAGGCTTTAGTTTATCTAATTAATTATTCTTTATTCCTTCTCTCAGAGGAACAGAAGCTCTCAGACAGATTAGTTTGTCTAGACTAATTACCTTTGCATTCAATTACGTAAGAGCAAAAGCAGTCGAAAGGATTAAAAAGGATTTGCTCCAATTAAACTCAATTCAGCATATTACATATATTATATATAATATCGTAACTAGGGTAAGTTGTTAATAATCGGTCAGTACTACATCTTCGGTCATATAAGAAAATACAATATAAAAATTGTTATTATTACAGAGTGCTATCTAATACTTCTGCAAACCCAGGTTTGCAGAAGTATTAGGGCTGATTCACACCATAGCTCCGGTCACGCTCCAGTCACGGTCCGGTCCAATATTCTTTAATGCATTTCACGTAAAGCACTCACACTGGCAGTGCCGGTCAGGTACGCTCCGCTCCGCTCAGATCACGATCCAATCGGAAGATATTTTGACTGGAGCGTGAGCGGAGCGTTTTCGGTGTGAACTACCACAGCGCTCGCAGTCACGAACCAGTTTTATTATTTCAGTGCTTTTCTTGAATATTATACATATTTCTTACCTTAGAGGTTTAGATATACAACCAGTCTCTCACTCCAGGAGTGATTATTTTTCAGTGTAACATGTTCCTTTTTTTCAATCATTTTCAATTTTAAACAGATTTTTTCAAAAGTTCCAATAGTCATTCGAAAATAACTGAAAAATTTAGTTTTGTCATCTATTAGATGAGGATACAACGACGAGATATCCCTCACACTTCCTGTCTTTTAGCATAGGATGAACTCAAAATCTCTTCTTTTTTGTTTTCTCTCATCCTGTTCATCAATTAAGTACAATGATAATCACTAGGAAATCTGATGATACTGAAGGGACAGAAGCGAGAGCGGACTGTAACCGGACCGAACATGTGAATGCACCAGGATGAGACCGGACCGTGACTGGAGCGATAGCGGAGCTATGGTGTGAATCAGCTCTTAGATAGCACTCTGAAATAATAACAATTTCTATATTGCTTTTTCTTATATGTCCGAAGATGAAGTACTGACCGATAATTAAGAACTTACCCTATAAATGGTATATAAGTGATAGAAACTTCTGTCTGAACAGCGTGTTCTTTTGTAATTCGACAGCATGGATACAAAATTATTCTGAAACCAGTTCAATAAATGATTTCAGTAACTAAATAAATTCATATTTTATTCAGTTCAGAATTTTGAATTAAAACCGAAGCCAAGGATAATGGTTAAAAAAATGTTGCGCATACACTAGTAATTATTATTAGTCTATCAAATACAAAAAGCTCGGTTTCCTTTTTATCGAAACTATCTGTAGTATTTATTGTTCTAAAGTATATTCCTACTATACACATATATCATGATATACTATGATACTCTCATTCCATTGTATTTCATCAGATGTAACAAAGTATTTCATAATATAGTAAGTTTCTGGAAAATTAATTAATTAATTTTGTAATTTTTTTCTAGCAAAATTGGCTCATTTAATTTCTTTCAACAACTGTATTTTTAACAAAAATTATTCTAAAAAGCTGGAGTCAAAATTTGCATAAGGAGTGATGTGAATTTTCGAGTTCACTCTATGTGTTTCGAGTTCACTCTATGGCTTTGTCTCCAAAGCGAGACACTTTAGTGCATCAAACTATAGTCTGGAAGCACTAAAGTGCATCGAACTGATGCACTTTCAAGACAACACCATAGGGTGAACCCGAAACACCTGGGTGCATCAGTTGGAGTTGTTTATTTTTCTCAGTGTATAATAAAACTTATTAAAACAGTTTGTAAAAGTCTATTTTTTAAAGCTTCGATTTTTTTCCAAAAAAGCTATAGAATAAAAATTAATATGATAATATACTTCTTTAAAATTTAAAATTTGAGCTCCATGATATCACATTAATTTATGTTCATGAGTAATATGAATTATATTAAGAAATTGAAGGCTACTAACCCTCTCATTCGTGCTTAGCATTTAAGTAGCTAAGTATAAACTATCATTTCTGTTTTATCTACGATTGATCTGCCATTACGAAAAATAGGAATCCAAAAGGCCGCATCCTCCATATTCCGAAATGGGAGCCTAACCAAATGTGGCGATAAATTGCAAATGCTATTAGAACCTATATAAAAAGAAGAATCCCAAGAGTGACAGTTCCGTAATGAAAAATATAAGGGACAAAAATATGTACTTTAATTTCGAGAAGAGCGTCGTTTGGAATTGGTTTTAGTAATTAAACGACATTTCCAATGCCTTCAGTTGGCAATAGACACTGTACAGAATAGGGAAGTAACAACGTCTTATAGGGCTTGTATAGGCGACTCAATTAGAAGTCAACCAAAGATCTACGATGTTTAAATGAGATCATGATAATACGAAAGTCTCGAATTTTTCTCTCCGGTTTCAGTTCTCCGTTAACTTTTTCTGAGAAAATCAAATTTTCTCTATTTTTTCAGTGTACCACTAACTCTTAGGTTTCAGATTTACCAGAAAATCCTACGGTATCAGTTCTCTCGTTTACTCTTCTCAGAAAATCCAAAAGTTCTCCGTTAACTTTATTTTACTCTAATTTTAACTTGACTGGCACAAAGCTTCCCAGGTACCCAGGTTCCCAATCACTTAATTAAACATTTTACCTTCTTTCTGTCTCGTATCTCTCCCCTAATACCAACTGGTTTTATTCTTAATTCAGTCTCACTGACCGCTGTTACTATTGCTTCTTTAATTCATACTCCAATGAACTAAATTTTTCTACTAAGGAAACTATTTCGAAATAGAACAACTTTAGTGACATTTTGATCACATTGAAGTTTTCACTCTGAATATTCGTTTTTCGCTTGTTCATTGCATGGTTAAGGCCCGCTTCACACTTGCATACTTAACACTGCGAAAAAAAATTCTTTATATGTAAGTGTTCACACTTGCGTTTTTCATTGCTGAAGGAAAAATCACATTAAATTATGAAATATGGCGAAATGGAAAATTTGGCGACGAATTGTCCGCAACGAATTGTTCGCGACGAATTGTCCGCGACGAATTGTCTGCAACGAATTGTCCGCGACGAATTGTCAACAACGAATAATTATTGTCCACGACGAATTTTCATAGCACCGTTAATTACAATATAAATAACAGATGTTAACCATGTGTAATTTACCAAATAACATCCTCATGTCAATTACTATTTCAATAACAGATGTTAGTTATGTGTAATTTACCACATTACATTCACATATTATGATATCAATTACCTTATAAATAACAGATGTTAACCATATGTAATTTACCAAATTATTATCACAGATATCCACAACATCTGTTATTGAAAAAGTAATTACATGTGGTTGTAATGTGGTAAATTACACATGGTTAACATCTGTTGTTGAAATGGTAATTGACATGTGGTTGTAATGTATATAATTACATATCTATACCATATGGATTCAGTATGGTTTAAAACATATAGTTATGATACTGTGTAACCACATGTGAACCATCTTTTATTGTAGTGTTTAGGTTGTTTCAATGTGGATGATACATCTTAAAACCATATTGCCACATTATAACCATCCAACCACATGATATCCATGTGCAAGCAATGTGGAATTGTTTGCAGGGTCAGTATATGCTATAAATTCCTTTTCGTCTACGATTGATCTGCCATTCCGAAAAATAGGAATCCAAAAGGCTGCATCCTCCATATTCCGAAATGGGAGCCTAACCAAATGTGGCGATAAATTGCAAATGCTATTAGAACCTATATAAAAAGAAAAATGCCAATAGATTTCGAATAAAAGAACGACAGTTCCGTAATGAAAAACCTTAGGGGCAAAATTTGTACTTCAATTTCGAGAAGAGCGTCGTTTGGGATTGGTTTTAGTAATTATACGACATTTAAAGATTCGAATAAAAGCTTCAGATGGCATTGGTAAAGAATACAAGAGAGAAGAAACAGCATTATATAGTGCTGCTAAAGACCCAGTACACATAATAGGGAAGTACAAATTATCTTATAGTGTTGGCAGTCAACCAGTACGACATCACGTTTTTTAAATGATATTAAGATAATATGAAAATTTTGACATGTTAAATGTCCCTTAAATATTCATTTCCTCTTTCTTATAAATTTAAATTTTTCTATCATTTATAGTCCTAGATTTACATGTAATCTTTTCATTAGAGATTAAAATTAAAATAGTATTCCTTTGGATAAAGAGTATAAACACAAATATTAGGTTATTCATAACAACCAAATTGAAGATTATTAATGCAATAACTTAATAAACTTAAAATTAACTTCAAAACCGAAAATCTAAAATTATTCATTAACACGTCTCCTGCGATTTGACCCACCGGTGGGTCACATTGTTTTTTTTTAATAATATCAAATATATTTCTCTTTAAATAAAATTTCATTTAAAGGTGTATATTTATATCCTGAAGAAGGGACGATATATTGTACATAAAATATGGAAAAGTCTACTAATAAAAATTATCATTTTTCTATCCAAATTAAACTGAAACTATGTATGACACACTCAAAGAAATTCTGATGAACCCAGGTGTTTCGAGTTAACCCTATGGCGTTTGACTCTAAAGTGAGACACTTTAGTGCATCAAACTATAGTTTGGATGCACTAAAGTGCATCAGTTCGATGCACTTTAGAGTCTTAGCTATAAGTTTGTTAAAATGATAAGAAAAATATTCTCATCATTTTAACAAAGGAAAATTTGAGACACTAAAGTGCATCGAACTGATGCACTTTAGTGCATCCAAACTATAGTTTGATGCACTAAAGTGTCTCACTTTAGAGAAGAACGCCATAGGGTGAACTCGAAACACCTGGGTGCATCAGTTGGAGTTGTTTATTTTTCTCAGTGCAGTTAAAGCTGTCACAGGAAATGAGTTAATACTGTAGATCTAAAAATTAATTGCATTTTTTTCATCCAGAATAATTTCCCTTTTTTTTAAATACAATATTTTTCCATTAAAAACAAGAATCCAATCTGAATGTCAATGTCATCATTAAAACAACCACTTTTATCGTAAGACTCTTCCTGACATGCAAACAGACCTCAATCCTCAGATATCGTTTATTCCAGGATAAAAGGAACGTTTTTCATGTCATCTGATCACTCTTTTTAACCCCAAAATGTCTCACTATAGATTTTATCTCGGCATCATTGTGTAAAGTCACGACATGCGGATAATAAACAATAATATTGACATGCGACTCTAATTATCAAGATGATTTGAACATAGTTTGGCATTATTATGACATGGTCTGAATAAATAACTCAATATTATAATTCTTAGTTATCATTAGGCAATTCAATGTACAGAGGATTTAAAATTTTAAGTAGGTAGTATAGGCAATAGGCATTAAATAAAATAAATTGGAAAATATTCATGCAATCGCAATAGGTTGATTTTGTCTACCAATAGTACTCAATAATACGTGTTGCTATTATTCACTTGACGAGCTGTCATACTTAAACTCCAATTATCAGATATAAGATATATCCTTTTAATTTCTTCATTATCATTAATTCTTTTAATACACTCTGGTGATTATTTTGCGTGATTATCGATCATCCAGCATATGGAAGTTCAGACCAGAACTAAATGTATGAAATGCCGTAGTAATTTAAATTTTAAAAGTGTAGTCTTAACATAAATACATTAGTTAACTTTTTATATAAACCCTACTGGGAATAATAACTTAAATGCAGTTCAAATTATCACAATTTTCTATTTCATCATAATTATATTTCATGATACGTGGATAATGATACAGTTTTTTAGCAAACCATTTTCTTCAGTTCTCATAGTTTTCTATTTTCTTAAATGGATGCAAGCGTTTATATTCTGAACTATTTTAAAGTGTCAATTTCTTGATCTTTGAACAGAAAATCAATTTTTGTGGATTTTGGATGAGGATTTTAACTACACCACTCAGGGTCTTAAGCCTGCTTCACACTTGCGTTTTTTTACCGCTAGCTGAAGGAGAAATCACATTAAATTTTTCCTTCAACGTTGAAGAAATACAGGTTTAAAGCCGGCCTAAAACCCTTTACTCATGCTTTTAATTACTTTTACATTACAGCTCCACTTCATCGTGAGTAAAAGATCAATTAGACCATTGACTCTTTTACTCATAATGCTGGATATACCCTCTATCATATTTGCTCTTTATTATTGTACATTTATTTCATATATCTTTCCCTGTCTCTGCACATCTAACGAGGCTGCAGTAGGTTTCTGATTCCATGAATAGTAATTCTTTACAAGATTGTCATCCGGATCTCAGACCAGTTTTTGCTGCGCTCTGTTGCTCTACCTAACAATGCTGTCTCAGAGTCTATTTGGCTAAGAGATTCTCATACTACAGGACAAAGGCTTAGTTATTTCGTTGCTATCTTTTAGAATTCTATTCAGATAATACGAATATTGAATTAAACAATTGAAATACATCTTTAAAAGTTCAGTTAATAAGAAGAGAATTATTCTGGGATCGCAGAAAGTCGAGTTAGTCTTCAACATCTTCTCTTAATCTTCTCTTAATCTACGTTCGTCCAGATATAACTTATAGAAGATTAAAGTGTTATAAGAACATCTTCTTCATCCTGTCTGTGAATAGGTAACTTTGTTATGCACGCAAGTAAATAATATTTAAAAATATTTTACTAGTAAATTTCACTAGTAAAGTTGACACGATGTAATTAACAAAATAATCTTTCCATTTTATATACAAATAATCGTTTTTACTATAACGATCGAGTATTAAAAACTATTAAAATTGGAAGTAATATTCTTTTGATAATTACATCGTGCCCATTTATTTTCACGAGGGAAACTTATCTGATCTTCATTATGAATTGGCGATTGGAAATAGGTACCTATAGTACTTTTTTCAAAAATCACCACTGCAATTAAATCATAGAGTTCATCATATATGCACTGAATCATCATTTTAGTATAAGAATAAGTAAGCATAATATTTCGTTAATAGATTTTACAAAGCCTGGTACTTATATTAAATGGCAGTGGATACATTATTTTGTGGACAAACTGTATATAAAACTGACCAAATCATTATGCATAATGAAAAGTGTATCTAATTTATGTAGTTATATGCTCTAGGTATATTCCAGCCCGTTGAGTGACCTGTTTCCTGTTCATAATATAAACTACCTATTTCACTCGATTAATTAGGATTTTCGGTAAATTTTTTGTTCGCGTCCCTATTTCATTTAGAGACGTGAACTAGGAACCGATCCAAATACTACCTTCCTAGTTTACGTCCCTAATATTGCCTTAGGAACGTGAACTATGAAGGGGGTATTTTTAAAGTAATTTTTTTTAATTTAATTATCTCTTATCTGATTGAAATATATAGCACTAAAAAATATTAATTGACCAAAAATCTGGTATCTTAACTACATATGCAAATAATACCTAAAAGGAATATTTGAAATTGAGCAAATTAAGGAATAACGTTTTTAAGAAGAAATTGAAATATAATTATATAGGTAGGTATTCTTGTTTTTATTTTTAAATAGCTATCATTATAAGAAAATTAATAACTTAAGATTCCCCCCTTCCTAGGTCACGTCCCTAAATCAATAATATTCCCTAAAAAAATAGGGACGTGAACTAGGAATTTACCTAATTTTCATTTAATTTTATCAGTTACTTCTATCTATTTTCCATTCGCATCAATTCAATAATTATTATTTATATTTTCATTATATTCTTCAATTATTCATTTTAATATCTATTTAAATAATGTGGAAATGGATACAAAAATGAACGAAATATAAAATCATTCACTAGGCACCTACTGATTATAATTATTTGACATTAATTATGAACTGCATCATTAAGATAGTTGATTTTACACAAACAAAAATGAGATTTAACCGAAACAATTATTTATATATATATATATACCTTTAATACTAATTCAAATATATAGTTTCTAGGATATAACTAAATGATAATGTCCAATTAATTATATGATACTCTCTGTCAATTTTATGATCTCGCTGGCTATATACTAGACTTTGATTTTTCATATCATACCTATATACAAAGTATGTACACATTGTGTACCTCTTCAAGTGAAATAAATTAGCAAAACCACAATTCAACATCTGCTGCTTAAATAATAACTTTCTTCCCACTTATACAACTGCACACATATACAATATAAGTTATATAAGAAAATATGTAAACTAAATTACAAGAGCTCTGGACTCAAGGTTCAAAGGCAGCTTCCAGATTGAAACCCTGGAAGTTGAATTTACACAGGATAAACGTAAATTGTGCATAAGTCTACGCACTTCACTTCAAGTATTTGAGTTACTATGGGGAATAAATTTTCCAAAAGATAAAAATATACCTCTAACACTTGAAAATATGCTTTTTATGCGTTCAGGTTAGCTCTATATGCTTTTTATGCGTTCAGGTTAGCTCTATATGCTTTTTATGCGTTCAGGTTAGCTTTATGTGCTCAATGATATGCGTTCAGGTTAGCTTTATATGTTTTAATTTCTTTTAAATAAGGCCAATGGTATATTTATATAGAAGGCAGGGTATGAAAGAATGGCAAATTGAGACAGTTTATTCTGTGTGAGGTAACCAAAATAATAAATAGTGAACAGTTTTTGACAATAACTTGCACAATAAAGAAATCTAGCATTTATTAAATTTGATGATCATAGTTTGTTTTAAATTCTTGAAAATAAATCTACGTCTGTTATCTGCTATAATTAATCTGCTTAACTCATTTCAAAGTTAAAAAAAATAAGGTTCATCTGGGAACAAAAAATCAGGTACCGAATTGTCCTATAGTAACGAAACGTCCTAGCACCGTTTACAATGGGGACGTGCCATTAGTCCAACAGCTACATCTTTCTGTGTCATTTTTTGATTAAAATAAAAAATATTAAATAATTATACACTATAGATATACCATTCTAAATAATACCATTTTTTTTTCATTTTTAAATTTTATATTCCTTTTTATTTTATTTTATTTCTAATATTAGCTAATTTGTATGTTGCAATCCCACATTCGATTTAATGTAGTATGTTGTATCCGCTAGTTTGTTGTACTGCACACTTCATTATTTTGTCATGACCTGGCAGGGGGGTTCGGGGGGTAACACGCCTCCTGATATACATATATTTTGATGTTCAATCAGAAATAAACTGCAAAAGTGTCGGACTAATGGAGGGTCGCACCAATGAATAGTAACCGTTTACAACAGGTAAAGCGTAACACAAAATGGCAGCTCATCAAACCAGTTATGTCAAATTGTTAACTGCTTATTAAAATTATTACTATTAATTATCGCCTTACAGGTTCCAATGATACAATAAGGTAATTTCCTCACCTAGTCTTTTAAACTTAATACTTCTTAAATTATTCATTGAAACCATAAAAATTAGTTTGTGTTTATTTGCAGTCACTTGGACTGTTTGATTAGCTAAAAGCATATCTTTCTTTTTGAGAGTATTCTTTATTTTAAAAAAATAGGCTTTATTGCTAAAAAGCAAAAAGAATAATTCTTTAAGCCAAAAGAATATTGTCACAACCCTGATTATTAACAAGGAAGGAAAGTAAATAAAATAGGAAATAAAGCAAATGAAAAACAAACATCAATCGAGGTTTATTTGTTCAAAAATCAACATTAAAAATATTAATTAAATGATTGACCAATTTGAATAATATTTAATTTATTCTGATTTTAACTTTCAGTCAAATACTAAAAATAATACCTAAAGAATGTTAAAGAATTGAAGTCAAAATTTAAAAAAATATAATAAATAAATACACCATTAACCAACTCACAATATTATTTTATGACAAATCTCAAAATATTTTAGTACTATTTATTTATTTCAAGAATATCCACAAAAAATGTATATGATTATATAATAATAATTTATTAGGGGGTTTAACGTCTGCTTCGGAACCAAAGGCCATATCGCTGACGTCAAAATGAAATTAAATACAAGGGACTGGAAGAAGCAGTCAGAGAGGAAAGTGGCTTCATGAACAAAGTCACTTACCACCGTCGGTGACAATGCTCATGGATGCAGAAAAGCTACTCCGTGAATAAAGTCACTTACCAAGGAATTATGATATATAATATTAAAAATCTAATTTCTAAATATATTTTTCATAGGGTAGGTACCGAATTACCGAGCGGTTCCACATATTCGATCGTATAATAAATATCCATATAATTATATAACTTTTATCATATATTTTCTTACATGATCGACAATGTGGAACCGTGCGATAACTCAGAACTTGCTGTATATAATAATGCTCCATTTAAAACATTTAATAACGATAGAAATAATAAGTTTTAGTTTTCTTCACAGCCGAAAATGACTAATATTATTAGGGTTAATACCCAATTACCGTACAATTTCACTTTCCTTGCTCATTAACGAATTAAAAATAGTAATTAGGGTAAGTTACGAATTAGTGGACCGTTACACTTTTTCGATCATACAAGACAAGATATATAAATTAATATTTTATTTATTATTTAAATTGGTATCCATGATACCTATATAAAAGTATCATGGATGCCAATTGATAAATTGTCATATTATATATACATACATCTTTTATAATATGACCGAAAATAAGGAGCTGTCCGATAATTCGTAATTTACCCAAAATAAGTACTGTTTGCATATGACAAGGGTTGTGACAATATGCATTTAAAATCCTAGATCCCAAAAATATTATAGACGAAGAAAATTAAACAGAATTGATTGGTTCTACACCAGCGGTATATAGTATTCGATACCATTTCTTTCGTCTGTGATATTCTTAAGATCTATGATTTTAAAAGCATATTATCACAACCCTAGTAACGATTATCAAAATAGGTATTTATTTGAGTAGAAGGAAACTTATATCAACTCAAAGAAAGATTTTGATAGCCAAAAGTTATTTTTTATTAATGACCATTTGAAGTTTGCGTTCGGTAATGTGTTAGGTAGAAGAGGTGTACGGTAATTGAGTCATTACCCTACAATTCATAGCTACTTACGCTAAACTGGAAGACTTAGAAATTCTTTATAGAGGTTATTATTTCAAGTAAATATGATAAAAAAAAATCAAAATAAAGACTATGGTGTGAATAGTCTTGCCTGTTCTATACCTACTGTGTCCACAAAAAATGTATCCACTGCCTTGAATCTACATTATTCATCATTTTACGATAATATGCATAATATTTTGGTACCATATATACGTAGATTAATATTAATATATCAAAAATAGTACTTATAAGATATATTCAACGGCAGTGGATACATTTTTTGCGGACACACTGTATAGAACAGGCAAGAAACACCAAACGGTAATTACTTGCAACAAATCAACCTGTAACGGCACACAACTATTAAAAATTTTTTTTACCAAATACTTCATAGATATATCACAGATACAGTTATTAACTAATTAATAACTGCGACACAGATACAGTTATTAAGAAGCTAATGGCTGTATCATCGCATACTGAACTCGCTATGAAGATTCGTCAAGAAGCCAGTTATTATTAATGGATTTATTGGATTTGAAAAAAATAGAGGTTTAACGGCTTCTTCTAAGTTCATAAGTAGGGTTGTAACAATATGCTTTTAAAATCATAGATCCTGAAAATATTACAGACGGAGAGAGTTAAAGAGTATTGAATGGTTCTACACAAGCGGTATATAGTATTCGATACCATTGTATTTCGCTTCGTCTATGACATTCTTGGGATCTATGATTTTGAACGCATATTGTCACAACCGTAGTCATAAGTATTGCTAATCACAACGAGATTAATTAAGTCCTTCTCCTAGTTTTCAAAGAAAAAAAAAGTTACAGTTATGTCGATATGGAATAGAAAAAAAAATTAAAATGTTCAATAACCTTATCAGTGGAATTTATATTAAATTTTTAACATTCTTAAATTATAAATTTTAGTAGGTGTTTAACGTCTGCTTCGGAACCAAAGGCCATATCGCTGACGTCAAAAGGAAATTAAATACAAGGGACTAGAAGAAGCAGTCAGAGAGGAAAGTGGCTCCATGAACAAAGTCACTTACCACCGTCGGTGACAATGCTCACGGATGCAGAAAAGCTACTCCGTGAAATCAGTCACTTACCAAGGAATGTGACGAAACGGGACACAAGCACCGGTGGCTGCACTCACGGATGGAAGAGGAAAATGAAGAGGTGATAGTAAATGAAGCCTACGAGCCTACCTAACACAAAATCTAAGACCTCGTAGTTGAAGAGCATAACCCTAGCGCTATTCTCTAAAACTGCAAGTAACGTTAAAAAAATGATAAACATGGTAAAAGTGAAAAAAGACAATCCATAATCCAAATTACAACAGTTCGGGGCCCAAGGGACGCCACTTCCCTTCTCTTCCATTCACCACAGACAGCTTCAGGATAGAGCCCCTGGGGGCTTAAATTATAAAATAGAAATCTCTAAAACATGAATGATATAATAATCATATTTATTTACTTTAGGGCATACAAATATTAATTAAAAAATTATAATTCTTTTCACAAAATGAACAACGAAGATAATTTAAAAGACTCATCTTCACATTTAAATAACTACTATTTATGGCAAATAAATAATATAATATAATAATAACTTTTACAATTGTTTTATAAATATCAAATTTGTTCAATAACTATCACGTCACTTAAAAAAAAAGAATAATAAAACTAAAGATAGGATAACGGACGTTCAGAGTTAACGTGTAGAAAATAACAAGTGCAACCCATAATGTACACACCCCCAGTTAACCTGAGACGTGGGTATATTCTACTTGAAATTATTCCAAGTAACAACATCTAAATCACTTGAAAGTCAATTTCTGATATAATTCAAATTTTAAAAAAATGCCCAGTCAATATCCTTTCAAAACTAAAATAAACTAAATCAGTTAAGTTCCGATGAATTTTATAAGTGCAAATGATCAACAACAACAATCATACCCCAGTTATTGAGTAGAGCTTCATCTCAGCCAAAACTAATCTATATACTGAAGATAATACTTTTCTCATCTTTTTAGTCATTTCAAGTTCCATCTCTTTCATTTTTTGCACATCTAAATCCGAGGTTAGAGGCCGTACTGTCGGGTGTGTTTTGACTTCTAGCAGCACATCTATACCTGGAAAAAAAACAAAAAGGCGAGTTTTCGAGTTATCGGACGGTTCTACATTTCCGGGAAAGTTAGGTATTAAATTTATAATAATAATAATTATTTTTCATTTTTATCATACGTGTTCGAAAACGTGGTACTAACCCTTGTAATAAAAATATAGCTAATAACCTAATGTGTGATAACTTAATATGTAGTGTAAGAGAGGACCAAAATGGCGCACGAAGAACTTGATAACGGGCACTTGGTAGAGCTCATACCTTCGCCGCCGCTTTGACCCGTTCTCTCCCACAATCTAATAAACTGCTAACTGGATAATAACCAATCGTTCCACTAAGTGTCATGCAATATGGTTCAGTACTTTTTGAGTTATCGAGTTATAAATGACCTTGACCTTTGACCGGATCGCTCCCAAAATTTTACCAGATGGTTCCTAGATATTGTCCAATAGTCCCATCAAATTTCAGACAATTTGGTTGAATACTTTGAGTTATAAATAGCCTTGACCTTGATCTTTGACCCGATCGCTCCCAAAATCTAACAAAATGGTTTCTGTATATTGAACAATCGTCCCACCAAGTTTCTTGCAATATGGTTCAATCCTTTTTGAGTTCTTAATGACCATGACCTTGACCTTCGACCAAGTCGCTCCCAAAATTATACCAGCAGGTCACTGGACATTGACCAATCGTTTCATCAAATTTCAGGCAATTTGGTAGAACACTTTTTCTGCTATGCGAATAACAAGATGATAAATAAATAAATGCCGGGTAAAATATAGCCTTCCGCAAATTTGCGAAAGTAATACAAGAAACAACAAGATGCAAATTCCGCTATAAACCATTAGAAAGAGCAGCATCTTCTCTAATTGTCCATCAAATTTGGTCAAAGAATAACACTAGAATAACTGTTAGGTGACAAAAATTGTGTTTTGTCTAGTATGAGCGAGATTTTGTCCTGTAGCTAGCTACAGTTTTAAAGATATTTTAATCTAATGCAAGGCTTTGCTGTAGGATGTACCAACAATTCTGTAACTTTCTCACCTGTAGCAATATTCTGTAACTTTCTCACCTGTAGCAATATTCTGTAACTTTCTCACCTGTAGCAATATTCTGTAACTTTCTCACCTGTAGCAATATTCTGTAACTTTCTCACCTGTAGCAATATTCTGTAACTTTCTCACCTGTAGCAATATTCTGTAACTTTCTCACCTGTAGCAATATTCTGTAACTTTCTCACCTGTAGCAATATTCTGTAACTTTCTCACCTGTAGCAATATTCTGTAACTTTCTCACCTGTAGCAATATTCTTTGGTGCACATGTATGACCCTCCTTTCTTCACTTTTTCAGAGCCTGACTTGGGGGGTGACGTGCCCTGAAAAGTAAAAAAAAAAATGAACGATAATTTTAATTGGAATATAGCTATAGATATATTCAACACAAGCCTCTCAAATAACATGTCTTTTTCGAGGGATTATAATTTCTTTAATTACTCCTTTCCTGTTCATTCCCCGTAAGCCTAACTATCCATCTTCAGAAATTACTTCTTTTTATATTCATAAGTTTGTTATTCGATATAAAGACCCTCTGTTTATTGTGATGATTGTACATTGTAAACTAGACACGTCATTGTGGTGTATAGCTTGTCTAAGACTATGATTCCAGAGTCAGAATCGCCTAGGCTGTCACGCTGATCTGTCCACACCTTCCCATTACGTTACCTCTTAAGCTTTAATTGCCAAACAGTGTATTTTTATATTTGTGCTAAATAAAAGTGAACCGGTTATTACCCGCTTTCATTTCCTGTGTAATTGGTAGACATTAATTAGATCCGTTACTGAATTATTTAAATAAAGAATGAACAATTAATAGCTTCGAAGGGGTAAATACCCACACATTCACAATAAAAAAAACAAGAAGTTATTGTACCCGCACCGAAATGTTCCCTGCGACAAATTGTCCCCGCGACGAACTTCCGGACACGGATCATAACACCCACCTTATGCACAGTTGCCCACCAATCATCAGTCCACTCCCACACATTTCCCACAATGTCTCTCAGTCCGTAGGTGTTAGGTGGGTAATTTCCCACGGGGCAGACTCCCTTGCACCCATCCTCACCAGAGTCTGTCTTGGGGAAATCACCCTGCCAGGTGTTGCTCCTGAAATAAAGGATAGGGCTAAAGGATCTATCGAAGGTTAGGAGAAATTCCCATGGTTATATTAGGAAAAAGATATACCTTCCAGTTATATTACAATATTCATTCTAAGATTATTATAACACTAAATAAAGTTATCGGTAGCTGTACAGATATGTACAGCTATCTTTCCCACCTGAATTTTCCCTGAGGTGTGTACTTGTTGCCCCAGGGGTAAAGTCTCCCCTCTTTCCCACCTCTACAGGCCCTCTCCCACTCCGCTTCAGTTGGCAGTCTGCCCCCTATGTGGGCACAGTAGGCACTGGCATCATTCCAAGACACGTGAATAACTGGATGGTTAGAACGACCTGAAAAAAGTTGTGATTATGAATATGAAAAAATATTCAACGTCAAACCATATAAACTATTTATAGTTTATATATTTACCAGGGGGTTTGACGTGTGCTTTATCGCTACAGAGTTGCATAACTTTCTCGGCATGATGTCCAAACACCACATTACAAACATAAACACCAGAGCAGAACGAAGAATGAGCATCCTGCGCGCCCTTACCTACACAGTTTAAGGACACTCCAAAGAAGACGTGACAACACTCTACAAACAATACGTAAGACCCATCATCATCTACGTTCAGACAGTCTGATCATCTGACACAGGATATGACACTCCAACTTTCAACACGCACACACCGCTTTAACCTATAGAGCTCTAGGCTCTTCTCCTTTCAGCGGCCTGAGGCAGGGCCTCAAGATGTAGACATGACAGAGTCCCACATGTATAGGCAGGTTGGGTAATCTATCCCGTCTGACATGTGGCCACCACCCTTCATGGCCCTCTTACATACAGTCCAGATGATTGGGAAATCGGAAAGGTGTGAATTCTGTTATAGCTACAGATTTCCCACATCCTTACACAATGTCCGTCCCTACACAGGACTACACACAAAATCCACTCACTGGAGCACTTATGGACCCATCCTCAGGCAGCTGCTAACTTCCCGAGTAATCCGGGTTTTCTTATGCAAATTCAATACAAGAGCGACCATGGTGGGCGATGCCCTTCCGTTCCGGCGAAGATGTTTGTGAATGCAGGTCAATAAAAACTCACCATCAATGTTAGAGTCTGGTCCTGACGGGTGTCTCCAATCTGCCCCTCTGACAGGTAGCCACCAGGGAGCAGCTGCCACTGCCTGCGAGACGGTGGAGAGAGTGGCGGAGGAGATGTCACTTTCCAGAACAAACGAGTCACCGAACTTCTCAGCCTGAAATGTCAACGTAAACTAAATCATCATTTTAATAAACAATTAAAAGTAAATAACCAAAATAAATTATAAATAGGGTAAACTACGAATTATCGTTCAGTTTCATATCTTCGATCATATAATAAAAAACGATAATACAATTGTTATTTAATTTTTACTTTAGTTGGTATCCCTGATATCTTGCAGGTATCATGGATACCAACTAAAATAAAAATTAAATAACAGTTGTGATATCGTTTTTCTTATATGACCGAAGATGTGAAACTGACCGATAATTCGTAATTTACCCTAACTTAATAATTATTAAAAGCTATTGAATTTTATCTTCACTTTTCAAACGTATTTTGAAAATATAGAAGACAGATGGTGTAGGTTAAAGAACATTTTAAATTTTTTTCTTTTTTAGTAGGGGTTTAACGTCTGCTTCGGAACCAAAGGCCATATCACTGACGTCAAAAGGAAATTAAATACAAGGGACTGGAAGACGCAGTCAGAGAGGAAAGTGGTTCTATGAACAAAGTCACTTACCACCGTCGGTGACAATGCTCATGGATGCAGAAAAGCTACTCCGTGAAATCAGTCACTTGCCAAGGAATGTGACGAAAAGGGACACAAGCACCAGTGACTGCACTCATGAATGGAAGAGGAAAATGAAGAGGTGATAGTAAATGAAGCCTACGAGCCTACCTAACACAAAATCTAATACCTTGTAGTTGAAGAGCATAACCCTAGCGCTATCCTCTAAAACTGCAAGTAGCGTAAAAAAAATGATAAACATGGTAAAAATGAAAAAAGACAATCCATAATCCAAATTACAACAGTTTGGGGCCCAATGAACGCCACTTCCCTTCTCTTCCATTCACCATAGACAGTTTCAGGATAGAGCCCCTAGGGCACATTTTAAAATAACCATTCCTTATATTTTTATTACCTCAGTTACGAAATCGGTAGCGATGACGAATCTCTCAAACTCAGCGTTAGTGACTTCGTACGTCTGTAGGTAGAAGGACTCGACAGTCATTTTCCTAGCGGGAGACTCGCCATCAGCAGCAAAAACAGGCTCGTCTGTCCCCATCTCAAAAGATCCTCCAGGTATCAGCACCATAGGATTGACAGACCCATCGTAGTTAGGATTCTCAGCAGGATTGTTTTCTTCGAGGTATTTATCAGTGCCTGAAGAACCGGAGCTTTTCCTGTTGGTTTGACAGCCACAACTTGTTTCTGTTTTAGCGCAATGTTCTTCTTCAGTTAATGACTTTGGCGTCAGAAGAAGTAAAAGAAACAAAATGGTGGAGAGCATCGTAATTCATAAACTAGGAAGGTAAATATTGGTCTCATTAAATCAAAGTAGACGGTTAGGTAAATGGATATTAAGAAATTGAACAAATTTGAGTTATGTAGCTAGCTAATTACTCAATTTGTTTCAAATATATATCTAAAGATCATAATCTCAAACTACATTTGGAATATTACATTTACCGAAAAATGATATATATAAGGCCTCATAGACTTTCAAGACATTATAGTTTTTTACGTGATGTTTGTAACGCTTCATTTGATCAACCATCAATGGTTATAAATAGGGTTGTGACTTTGCATATCTTGCATATTGGTGAAAAAATGCATATGCATATAAAAAAAGCATATGCAAATCTTAAAATGCATTTGCAAATCTTGAAATGCATATGCAAATAGAAAATGCATATGCAAATAGAAAATGCATATGCATTTTCTATTTGCACATGGAATTTTTATTTTATATACCGATACATATAAAAAGTACGAGCTTATTAAAATAAATTGATTAATGATATTAAAATGATAAACTTCTACATAAATAAATGATAAACATCAGGCGAATGAATAAGAGCTAGATATTTATTCTACTTCAGAAATTTAAATATTATAGATTAGGTTATAACGAGGTGGGAACTTGGTTGAACTCTGCTTCTAAATATTCCAGATAATTATTAGAGAG
Source organism: Caprella mutica (assembly GCA_947561585.1). Taxonomy (NCBI): domain Eukaryota; kingdom Metazoa; phylum Arthropoda; class Malacostraca; order Amphipoda; family Caprellidae; genus Caprella; species Caprella mutica. The sequence goes on from CANNZV010000271.1 coordinate 408,434, forward strand.
AACTTCAAAAACTTCTACAGAGCATAGGAATAATGAAAATATATCTTGCGTTCATAGATTCAACATTCTCACTAATTCCAGCAACAATAGAGCAAATTGAGGCGTGAGGCAGGTCAATCTCAAAAGTGATCACTAGGGTTGTGACAATATTCTTTATGAAAATTATGCTTTAAGCTTGATAAATAGGCTTTTATGCTTTATATATATGCATTTTATGCCTTAAAAATAAATTCTTTCATGCTTAAAATATGCTTTTTTATGCTTAAGATATGCTTTTTGTGCGTTCAGGTTAGCGTTATATGCTCAACCGTATGCGTTCAGGTTAGCTTTTTATGTTCTAATTTCTTTGAAATAAGGCCAATTGTAATTGGGAGTTTTCATTGTTGGTATATTTCGTTAAAATAAAAATGACTAATTGAATATCTAGATTTTAACTTTTTTGCTTGTTGTAAATAAATGAAATATATTACTATATAATATAGAATAGTTACATCTCTTTTTAATTTCTATAGAACTTTCTAATCAATAGGTTGACAAGATCAAATTACTGAAAAAAACAATAAGTGAAGTGTTGGTTTTAAATTGTAGTACCTCTGAATATAATCAATGTTTGACTAGATACTAGGTAAACTAATAAAATATTTGTTAAATTATAAATAATATTATTTGAGGGGCCGTTGTAGGATTTGCATGGTCAGAAGAACGGATAATTTTGATCTTTTTTAGTGGGTGACCGTTTAAAGATCGTGCGCTGTACGAGCCTTACCTGTATAAAAGATACTTCATATTTATGACTTGTTAATGTACTTGGAAGCAGACATAATAAGAAGTGTTTCAATATATAAAAATTGACAATTAAAAGATATTAACTTTCATTCTACATCTCAGCGTTTTATTATTTTTACAATTAATAAAAAAACATTTGGTGAAAAATACATGGGCTTCTTAGTAACAGCCTATTTCGAGAAATAGATGGAAATCTAGAATGTCTACTTAACTGAAATACGTTTAATTTTTTTTAATATGAGTTTTATAAATGCATTTATTTTGCATATGCGTTTTATAAATGCATTTATTTTGCATATGCGTTTTATAAATGCATTTATTTTGCATATGCGTTTTATAAATGCATTTATTTTGCATATGCGTTTTATAAATGCATTTATTTTGCATATGCGTTTTATAAATGCATTTATTTTGCATATGCGTTTTATAAATGCATTTATTTTGCATATGCGTTTTATAAATGCATTTATTTTGCATATGCGTTTTAGAAAATGCATATGCATTTTATAAAACGCATATTTCAAGCGAATATGCACTAAATTTTTATGTGCATACACTGCATAATATGCAGTGCATATTGTCTCAACCCTAATTATAAATGAACTTTAATCTTACTAACGTGAGGGAACTTTTAACTCACGTGAGGGAACCATTAACTCACGTGAGGGAACCATTAACTCACGTGAGGGAACCATTAACTCAATTGAAGCAATTTCCTCACTATTTTTCTTTCATTATAACTAGGTATGTAATATGTTTTAATGTACACACTATACAGTTAGGGTACCTGGGGGTCACTACTCCCCTAGCAGATAAAATCCGCCCCCTGAGGTAATTAGGTAATTTATTTTAACAATACTAATTTAATTATTTTTATTTAAATTTAAAAAACATAATAAAAAACTTTAAATATAAAAAAGTAGTTGAATATTCGATAAGTATTTTAAATAAGCTATTATAATGTTTTACATTTATTGAGATATAACTTACAAAGGAAAAAACAAGAGTCATGTATAGTGTATTTATTATTGCATTAAAATACAACTACATTTACATGGATTAACACATTTAACATAAATAAAATTAAAAGATGGTTCCATATTTTCTTATGAAAATTGAGGTATTCAATATAAAAATAACATTTATTGCATTAACATATGTGAAAAACATATAAAAATAATAAAAACAAAACTATTTTAATAGCTACTAGATATTTCAATTAAAATAACTATATTTTATCAAAACTTAATAAATTAAAGTTAAAAATACAGCTACCAAAATAAAGAAAATTGATGGCAAATCTTAACATTTATGTAACAGCATAAGATATACTATTTTAGTTATTTATTGGTAACTAGAAAAAAAAACAGAAACATTTAACAAGGAATATATCGCAACCTATCTAAGTTAAAATAACACCCGCTAAATTACAAAAACTAGATGAGTATTACCAAACATATATAATGATGGAGTAGGGTATAATGTCTGCCATATATAAAGTAAAAGAGAAATTAAATAAAAGGCCTTGGCACAAGAAAGTGGTTCATGGATGCAGAAAAGCTACTCCGTGAATGAAGTCACTTACCAAGGAATGTGACGAAAAGGGACACAAGCACCAGTGACTGCAGTCATGAATGGAAGAGGAAAATGAAGAGGTGATAGTAAATGAAATCTAAGAGTCTACCTAACACAAAATCTAAGACCTCGTAGTTGAAGAGCATAACCCTAGCGCTATCCTCTAAAACTGCAAGTAGCGTTAAAAAAAATGATAAAACATGAAAAAGATGTTTCATCAGGTAGCAAAATAGACCACTGAACGAAATATTTCCATATTATTCGTACATGGATAAAAATGAGGCTCATTAACATCTGTTCAACTGATGATTTACTGAATCTTGGATATTTTAATTAGACATTTGAATGCCAACTGGATTCATTGCAGTCAAGTTTATTGAAATTAGTTTTAAATAAAAAATTAGAGTTATTTAAACAGATTTTTGCAGTCTGTTTCACGCTAGTGGTTGTGTGGGGCTTTTGTTCGTCTCTTTGGAGCAACACGCTGCTGCAAAACCTCTAGAAATAACCAAAAAGATATTTTAAATAACTCATAACTTAATCATTTCAATAAAATTTTCAGCAGTGAATGAAGTTAGATATTAGGTTTTGAAATAATGAATTTGAAGTCTCACAGATTATATAAATCGTCAGCTATACCGATCTTAATGGACCCATTTTTATCCCGTACGAATAACATAGGAACATTTCGCTGATGAACGGAATTAGAACAATAATATTTTCAATAAAATAATTATTTTAGATATAAAAGAATGAAACTACTACATTATTCAACAATAAGAAATTGACCAAATTGGAGAATTTTTGAATAGCTGAAGTGAGTTAAACATTAATAAATTATAGCTAATATCAAGAAACTATATCTGCTAATAATAATTTACAGTTAATAACAATAACAAAATCATTCCAAGAAATGGGACTCAAGCATCGGTTGAAGTGCTTCGTTAGCGTGAATTTTTTGATGAGTGGACAAAATCAACTTTCGAGAGAACTTCTTTCCACAAATATCGCAACTGAAAGGTTTTTCACCCGTGTGACCTCTTCTGTGTTTGTTTAAATCACTAGAATCTGAAAAGGCCCTACCACATATATCGCAACTGTAAGGTTTTTCACCAGTGTGAAGTCTTTTATGTCTATTTAAGAGTCCTCCATCTGAAAAACCCTTATTACAAATTGTACAAACGAAAGGCTTTTCACCGGTGTGAACCCTTAAATGTCTCATCAAATTACCTTTTTCGTTAAATTTTTTGGAACATGTCTTACAACTATATGGCTTTTCACCGGAATGCACTTTTTTGTGTCTGTTTAAATGACTAACTTGGAAAAATATTTTGAAACACACTTTACAAGTGTAGGACTTTTCACTGGAATGATTTTTTAGGTGTCTATTGAGAGATTTTTCACCAGGAAAATCTACGATACATTTTGTGCAGCTGTATTTTCCTTCTGATGAAAAAGAAGAACTTAAGGAAGATTTACTTCTTGCACTGATGGATGTTTTGATAGCTTTAAATTTATCTTTTTTATTAGTATTATTAACAGTATTATTATCATTTCCATGCTTGGTAAATTGGTCGGTTTCTTCACATTTTTCATCATCATCGCAATATGTATTCAGCACACCATTACAGCTAAATTCACCGCTAGGATAATCAGAATTAGTTAAAAGCTCATCATCCGGATTCGAATACTCCACTTCGCACAACATCAGTGCAGAAACATCTGGCTTGACATCTTCTTCAGTAGAACTCATGTTGGAGTCAACAAGAGCAGAAACTTTTGATAGCTACAGTCTTCACTGGGAACTGTGGATAAAGAACGGGAAATAATACAGATATTAAAGAAGTTATAAAGTTATTAATATTGTCTAATGTTGGAACTGTGATGGAAGATATGAGCTTTGCCTCAACAAGATTTCTTACTGTTCCAATGGTTTCTTGACTTTCTTCATTAATTTTGGTTCGGCGAGGACCTGGAATCTTGGTAGGAAAGACATCACCAGAGCACGTAAATCTGTTGATCACTTTGGAAAAGACGAACTGTGAGAAACTGTAGCATCCGAAATAATCTAATTATTTAAAAATCATAGCTCTGAAATAAATAAAGTAATTAGTCATCTTTAATACAAGAATTAATGATGTTCTTTTTATGATAGTCAGGTAAAAACTTAAAATTCTTGTGGTTAGTCCAGGCCTATGAGAATTAGATGGACAGCCCAAACTATGGACGGGGCTTTAGCTCATTAGTGAATTACGGTTAAGATACTTAAGACTATATATAATTAATTTATTAAGGGGTTTAACGTCTGCTTCGGAACCAAAACCATATCGCTGACATCAAAAGAAAATTAAATACAATGGACTGGAAGAAGCAGTCAGAGAGGAAAGTGGCTCCATGAACAAAGTCACTTACCACCGTCGGTGACAATGCTCATGGATGCAGAAAAGCTACTCCGTGAATACAGTCACTTACCAAGGAATGTGACGAAACGGGACACAAGCACCGGTGGCTGCACTCACGGATGGAAGAGGAAAATGAAGAGGTGATAGTAAATGAAGCTTACGAGCCTACCTAACACAAAATTCTACGACCTCGTAGTTAAAGAGCATAACTCTAGCGCTATCCTCTAAAACTGCAAGTAGCGTTAAAAAAAGATAAACATGGTAAAGATGGAAAATCATATAATCCAAATTACAACAGTTCAGGGCACAAGGGATGCCACCTCTCTTCTCTTCCAATCACAACAGACAGCTTCAGGATAGAGCATCGGGGGACTTTTCAAAATAAAACCATTCAACTAAATTAGCTAATATGTATATGTACTTAAATTTAATTTATTTAAATTTGTTGTTGACTAACAAAGAAGTAACAACCATTGAAGCATTACGAAACTCAAGCAAGGCCATTTCCTCATTATTTTTCTTTCTTTGTAACTAGGTAATATGTTTTAATGTATACACTAAACAGTTAGGGTACCTGGGGGTCACTACTCCCCTAGCAGATAAAACCTGCCCCCTGAGGTAGAGAGAAATATAATTTAAATTATATTGAAAAATACTTTAAAAATGACACGTAAAATATTTTTCATTCGATTCATAATCCAAAACTATAACAGTTTGGGCCGCAATGGATTGAGAATTTGCATTTTAATTTTAATTTCTGAAACAGTACAAGTATGATTTAACAACAAAGCTTATATGGAGAGAATTAAAATTGTAAGTTAATTGAAAAAACTTTTATTAAAAAAAATATTTTCTGAGCAAACTGGAGGAGAGCTGAAGGATGATTTCATTGCATTATGAACTGAAGTATTATTACCAATCTATTTTTGGTAAACACCTTAAGTTTCTTCAAGACTTTTCAACATTATCACAACATGGATTCAGCGCAAAATTCATCGCTAGGATAACCCGTACAAGATGATCCAGAGTTAGTTACAAACTCATCATTCAGATTTAAGTACTCCACTTCGCACAACATCAGTGCAGAAACATCCGGCTTGACATCTTCTTCTGTAGAACTAATGTTGGAGTCAAAGAGAGTTGTTCTTTTTGATTTTCTTTTCATTTTCTTGTAGATGGAAACAGTCTCACTGCAAATACAACGAACTCTTGTGAACATATATGGGCGGTAGGATTGAGCCGCCCTTTCACTTATCTTAAAGTGAAGTATGAATCTTTGGCGTACCGCTGTAGCAGAAGGTGTTTCGGCAAACTGCAGGACTATCCATTCCTTCTCAAGTTCAGAAAACATTTTTAGGTTGTAGATAAATGCGAATTTGTACAGGTAACTTTTGATAGAGAGACTTCACTGGGAACTGGAAAAGTAACGGTCAATAATGTTATAATACAGATTTTTATGAAGTCATTTAGGTAATATTATTTAATTAATTTTGTCTAATGTTGGACATTTGAACGAGATTTCTTACTGTTACAATGTTCTCTCCATTAAATTTGGTTCGGCAAAGACTTGGAATCTTGATAGCAAAGAAATCAGGAGGTGACAACTTGAATTGCCCTTCTCATAAAATTTGGCTAATTTTACTGTACGTATTTGATGTAGTTCTTCTAAATATTATTACACTACCCTTTAGAATATGGTTTAAGATTATCTGAAAAAAGTCATGATCATTACAGGAATAATTGAAAAAAATAAACAAATTCCAAAATTTACCAGAGAAACTCTGTATATAACTGGGTAAATAACATTATATACGTATATGCTCTATTTCAGTTAGTCAGTTTTTCACGTGAACAATGAACTAAAAATTATATGGTTAGGTTACCCGGGGTTCACTGTACCCCTAGCAGTACTCGACTGCCCCATGAGGTAGCTAGCTACTTAGGTCAGTAGCTAAATTCAATGGAGATTATTTAAGAATAGATATATTTATTTATAGAAAATATTTCTTGAAGATTACAGATTTAGAATATCATAATGTCTTTTCATCATCAGGAATAGGTGAAAATCTGAACTAAAATAATTAAATTTGTGGCCAACTGATGATGAAAGATTAATTTTCTATTCAAAAGCTCAAATAAATTCTTAATTTTGAGTTTCAAATTATGTTCTTCAAAAAATGTAGCTATATTAAATACACTTTGTAATCCATGCAGAAATTATTAGAGATCTCTACTGATTCTTGTTCTGACAGTGAATCTTATTGCATGGTAAGAATTGGTATTAATTCCTATATTACCATTAACTGTTTGGAGGAAGTGAAGTGGTAAGAAGTGGTAATAATTCCTATATTACCATTAACTGCTTGGAGGAAGTGAAGTGGTATTAATTCCTATATTACCATTAACTAATTGGAGGAAGTGAAGTGGTAAGAAGTGGTATTAATTCCTATATTACCATTAACTGCTTGGAGGAAGTGAAGTGGTATTAATTCCTATATTACCATTAACTGCTTGGAGGAAGTGAAGAGAAATAAGGAAAAACTAGAAGAAATTTCTCAGACTTTTTTTCAATTACAGAGAGCTTTACAAGATTCTGTGCATGGAATACAGAGTAGGCTGTGGGTTCGACTTCTAGTTATAGGATAAAGATAGCACATGTGAACTAGTAGCTATTTATTACCACTATCTCTTTTCTATATAAATTGTAATAATGTTAAAATTAAACATAGTTATAACAGGAACAAATCTTCTTGTTTTGTTCTTATATAAATAGAACGATTTGAATATCTAGCTATAAATAAATATAATTCTTCTCTATGATACCTACCTTAAAATGGCTATAGATGGCACTTTTAATAGTTAATTCTATGAAGATATTGCACATTGTTACTTAACAGTTTCTGTTAGCTACACAATTTCATTTAAGTTAGTTACACAATAAATAAATAAATGTCTTTGCTGATGTGTCTGCACATTATGTAAAAGAATACTGATTAATTGACTAATTAGCTGTAAACATTTAGTGGGTTCCTTATTAAAACGTTAATTCTAGTCTTCTCCACCTTCCTTTATTTTTGTATTTTCTTGTTCTTTTATTCTTAGATTTTCTTGTTTCTTCTTCTTCCCTCGAACACGTTTATGAGTACTTTGATGAACAATAAGGATACTTTTTTGGGTAAATGACCTGTCACACACATCACACATGAATGGCTTTTCACCTGTATGAGTTCTTTGGTGGACTTTTAAATTACTTAATTCAGAGAAAGATTTGAAACAAACTTTACAGTTATATGGCTTTTCACCCGTATGTAGCCGCATATGTCGACTCAATGTGCTTCCTTCTGTAAAACCTTTATCGCATATAGTACATTTGAAAGGCTTTTCACCAGTGTGAATTCTTTGATGGCGTAAAAGATTTCCCTTATCAAGAAACTTTTTACCGCAAAAAGAACAACAAAATGGCTTTTCACCTGAATGGGCTTTTCTATGTCTAGTTAAATTACCTTGTTGATTAAAATTTTTCCCACATATTTCACAATTAAAAGGCTTATCACCAGAGTGTGTTCTTAAATGCACATATAAACTACTTGGATCAATAAATTTTCTACCACATATTTCACATTCGAAATTCTTCACACCCGCATGCACTCTTTTATGTTGAATTAATCCTCCAATTGTAGAAAAACTTTTAACACAACTGGGACAATGGTATGGCTTCTCCCCTGTATGGGTTCTATTATGTATTTTCAAACTCCTGGCATCACTGAATGCTTTCCTACAGACAGTACAACTATGCGGCTTGATTCCCGTATGCAGCATTAGATGCCGCTTTAAACTCCTCTCTTCGCAAAGCGCTTTGGAACAGATGTGACATTTGAATTTCCTAGAATTGGCACCTGAGGAAGTCTCACTCTCTTGACTGGATAAAGATCTACCTGCATCCACAGAAGAGTCTGTAAAATTGTCATGCTCACAGATTATATGTCGAGTCATGTGATCAAAATCAGCGAATACTTTGCAACATAAATTACATGTGGAAGATTTAGGGGAATGGAGTTCATCTGAAAGTGTACAAGCATCATGACTTTGCTGATGACGTTGCACATCATCACCATTCAGAACTCTGTCATTATCTTGCCCATTATATTCATCTTTCACATTTAGTTCAATTTTCCCATTGATGTCTTCAGTGAAGCCTAACATTGCATTATTGATGTTCAAATGATCAGTAAGATCATAATCAGTACTCGATTCATCCTCACCAAGTAAATGGAGTTCACCATTAACAGACTGGTCAGGATTTGAATACTCCACCTTGCACAACATCAGTGCTGATATGTCTGTCTTGGCGTCTTCCAGATCTTCCGGTGAAATCATTTTGGCCGAATAGCAAATATAATCTTAGAACACCATTGCGTTCATCTTCAATCTCCTTCTGTAAGATGGTAAGAAATAGTAGTATAGCGAGCTTTAATAATTGCAGATTTAAGATACAAAATTTGAAAAGAAAATACAATATCACACTTCATGATTGGGTACTTTTCAACTGTAGCTGTACAATCAATCAGAACAAGGCACTGGTATGAATATTGAATATATCAAAACTACACACAATAGTTGTGATCAAAAAATATTAGCTCTTGTTGTATAAAAATGTAACCAGTAATTGTCTGAAATACAATTAAATAACCAGAAAAAATGTATGTTCTTATGCATTCAATGACATATTCACAGCACCTGTGTATTATGCTTAAGCGAGACTCATGCTTTCTTGAGATGTTTGCATATGAGAGGCAGAGAGTCAATTTTGCACGTGGCATTATTGCTTCAGTATCAAGTGTGCCACGATAGTGAGAGTCTGAGTAGCTCTTAATTACTTAACTTAATGAATCTAATAGAAATGTCTGACAGTGAAGGTTGAGTCTGAATAGTTCTTACACAATTAATTAATTAATAATTAATTAAACATATTTTAGTTTAGTCTGCTGCAAATATTTGTAAGTTTTATATGAATCTATATAGTAAGCTGAAGCTGAATGAAAAAGGAGTACAGCTTCTCTATAATGAAGTCATATGTAGTGAACATCCTGATATTTAGAGTTCTGAGAAATAAAATACCCTGTAGCTATAATGAATATATATATATATATATATCAAAAAGAAATAAAATATTGTCTATAGTCTACCATGAAAAGGCCAGTTTTCTATTCATCTCTCAACCCTAATTCACTGAGCATGGGTCCAATACACCCTTACAGAATTACATGATGTGTAGAACTTTATGTTGAAGTGCAGCTCAACCATGCGGTTCCAAATTGCTTCATGTGTCGAGACATGGTGAGTGAGGGTAGTGAAGGTTTGTTCCGTTGGCTCGTTGTGGTTCTATTGTGGTGTTCGGGTAATGTGGACCCATGTTCAGTGACGCCGGCAGTTTATTTTTGGGTGTAGTAGACCCAAGAAAGATCAGTGACTGTGCAATATGGTGTAGTAACAAGTGCATATAATTATATGTAATTAGTGGTGATTGGGAAACTCATGCTTTAGCTATAGGCCAGCGAACATCCATCTATTAGTATGCTTACCCAAAGCTGTAACAATTAGTGATCCCAGTGTATGTTTATTGTTTTGTTGAGTATTTATATTCATTTATTGGCTTATTAGTTATATTTCATTTTTGTTTCAGCATGAATAAAGTTGGTTATTTGAATAAAAAAATGTCAAGTAAATAAATATTGTTACATAAAGATGAAGACAAAATGAATTGTATACTTGAGCTTGATGTAAGCAATGTGGAAGGTGATTTGCTAGAGTTTGATGTTATGAATGATAGCAAAGACAATCAAGAATACCTTCCTGGGGAAATTGAACAAGTCACTAACGGAATCAGCTGGAGGGCCTTCAGCAGATGAGATGAAGGAGCCCACGTGAAGATGCTCCCTTTGTGAGGCCAAAGATGACAGAAAGACGCACTTCCTTAGTCATTCTTGCAAAGCAGCTGTCTGCCAGCATCACTACTACTACCCACTGTGTCACAACTGCGTGTAAATTACAAGAAAGTACTCATAGAGTCTAGCTGTTGTATTTATTTTATGAATATTTTATTCACCACTAATCCACTGAACATGGGTATGTTAAACCCAATCAAATACTGTTCAACACTGAACATAGGTTTATTAGACACATTTGTTACACACCTGTTTCCTATAGCTACTCTGACATTAAATTTTCAGGTGATGGACCCATGGGAGGCGAGCCACACTATTCAAGATCATCTATGCAGATCGTTAAGGAAATCGGCAGTCCAGTTTTTTTATTAGGAATTGAAAAATAGAAAAATTCAAATGATCTGCTTTTTCAACTACCTATTTGCATAACAAAATTGATAGCAACCTATAGAATTATCATATTTATGTGACAATTAGGTCAATTACTGGAGGAAACTTTGGATTTATGTCTCGGGTGCAGTGGACCCATTTTCAGTGGATCAGGGACACGAATTGATGTTCAATGAATTGGGGTTAAATCCTCTACAGTAGAGTAAACTCTCTATAGTGAACTAGTTGAAGTTCATTATAGAGGAGTTCTACTGTATAAAAAATCACTGCCACCACAATCAACTCTGCCTCACATAGCTACATAATCAAGAGGAACACAGAGCGAATCAGACTCTCTCACTATCGTGGCACACTTTATACTGAAGCAATTATGCCACACCCACAATCAACTCTCCGCCTCTCATATGCAAACATCTCAAGAAAGCACGCATCTCACTTAAGCATGATGCACTGGCAGGAATGGCGCTGCGATCAGTTTTTTATATTATCAGCCGTCTGTCAATGTTAGCAAACCATAATTACTTTAAGTTAAATACAAGTCAAAGATTAAAATAAACTTTTTTAAATATAGAAACTGTAAGCTGGAATTAAATACTAAATAAACAATAGTATGAATAAAATCATACAAACAAACAGTGTCCAAAGGTTTTAATGACCCTTAAAGTAATAACTATAATTGATACTAAATATTTATCTACTTACAATCAGAGTTTCTTCTCTCTATATCTTCACGTTTCCCAAAAAAAGTAGTGGAAATGGAGCAGTCCGAATAGTCTAGTGAGGATCCTGAAAATTGAAGTTGAAGTAAGTGAAAGAGGTCACAACAAAAAATGGCACAAAATTTTTGAAATAAATATACTTCACTTAGAATAACTAATTCACCATGAGAAGTTTAAGTAGGTAGCTATTAAAAGTAAAACAAAAGAACCAGATGAGCATCTTTTATAACTCTTATCTCTTATGCATTAGCCCACTATTATAAAGTGTGCAAAATATGAAGATGAAGTGTTGAGCAATATGAGGATACATTTTTAATCACATAAATTCTTTTAAGGTGATTGGGATGCCCTCCAATACTATGGTCTTGTATGCAAAAATTATATTAGAAGCTAAATGTTAAATACAATTATAAATTAACATATATCTTTAGAGACAAGTAGCTAGCATTAATTTGTACAACTGCACCTTTTGAGAATAATTTTCTTGTAAATCAATTAAATATAGTTTCAATTTCAAGTGCAAATATATTGGAAACAATGAACTTGCCAGTACATCAATATTTTCTCATTGGTGTATCATCATCACTGTACAAAACAAAAAGCCTAATTTGAATAGGCAATCCTCATAATCTAGGAATCTTCAAAATTGAACATCAAATGACAACTAATTTTCCTTTATTCTAAGCTGTCACAGCTAGTTATAGCTTAAAAAAGCTGAGATTATGGGAAACTGGAGAAGAACCAGAAAACAATGACTCGAAAGAAACAACACTTAAGCAACTGGAGAGAAAAAACTGGTCCAGTGAATAAGAAAAATTATGCAACAGGAGAGGAACACTTATAAACAGCTATCTGCAAGAATAAGGAAATTAGAATAAAATAAGCATTTACATCTATTTCAATGTATAGTAGCAAACTGATCATTTTTCATTATAGCTATCAAATAAAACAAAGAACACAGATTATTCTGAAATAAATGAATTATAAATCTATTCAATTAGTCTCAACTTTCATATCAGGGCACTTATGTATTTTGTTCTCTGTATCTTTTTCTTAATTAAAAATCTCACTCAGTTAAATTAATGATTACTAATCAAACTTTGGTGAACAGGAACCCAGACATTATCAAAAGGTTGAAAAAATCGACCAATATATTCCTAATAATTTAGCTAAACCACCAACATTTTTCCAATTTAACTACCAAAATTAATGGTAATATAGGGATAAATAGCTAAAGATCCATGGACTTTGCTAGAATGTTATTTGCAAAGGAGAAAAAATGCAGACTGGAATGGTTACTGTATCAAGAAAAATAGTGTGGTTCATAAGCTCTCAATTTGTCAGTCCATATTATCTCTGATCATCTCTCTACAAATAGAGCTGATTTTCTCTACAAAATGATGAAATTTTCATAAATTCTCTCCAAAATATTGATAATAACCAACCTGCACACACTGGTAAACTGTTCTCCATCCAAAATATCTTCTATTTTGCCTTCTGTTCTCTGTAAAATACATGTAAATTAATAAATATAGGAAGAAATTAAAGATTGTTCACACAGAAAATGTTAAAAATATCCCATATTCTGCAGACTGAAAGATATAGGAGAAAATTAAGGATTGACAGCACAGAAAATGTTAAAAATGTGAAATGTCTCATATTTTGCATACTGGTACTCTACAACATGGAATGTAATAGTAATTATTGGAGAGTTTATGAAAATCTTTGTCATTTTGGAGAGAAATAAAAATTTGCCCAAAAAATGAAATATCTGGAGACTGTCACAGTGACAGTCATACTGATTGGTCACACATTAACTTTGCAGTCTGGGTTAAATATTCAGCCATGTTTCAAAGTATGGAGAAAACTGGCAACTTTTGAAGGGTGAAATAAGTTGAAAAACCTGTTAATATTAAAAACAAAAAGCTACATCACTCATAAAATAGTCTCAAGAGATACACATGCATCAGGCAGAAGCATAAGAATGTTTTCCAGTGTAAAATCTCATTAGGAAGTCAAATTTGTTCTTAAAGTATCTTTAGTTGTGACCTGGATCCATTTTCTCCCTATACTGACAACTTTCCTGTCACACTTAGAAGATAGAAACATGAATATTCTGCAAACTTGAAAAGCAGCAGAGGGGTTTTGCCGAGTCACAGACTGGCCATCCAGGTAATAAAGCATCTCCAAACTTGCCATTTTAAAGACAAGTTTGTGACAGTTATTATGACCCCTCAATTGCAAATGGCAAGAAATAACTATTTTTCTCCTATGCTACAATATTATTTTAAAGAGAATTTATGATAATTTGATTATTTTTGAGAAAAATTTAGTGATTTTTGGCAAGAGCTGGAGAGACAAATGGAGAATTTAAGAGCAACCTGGGCCAAGTTCCAGATGCTGGAAAATTGTGAGCCAATTTTTGAGCTAAAATTTCACTAAAATTCCAAGTTTCATAGTATGGCTAAAGTCGCCAGAATAATGGCGACTTTTGAGGTGTGAAGTAAGTTGAAAAACCATTCAATCACTCATAAAACAGTCAAGAGATACACATGTATCAGACGTAAAGCATAATGACGTTTCCAAAGTATAAAATCTTCACTAGGAAGTCAAATTTCTTCTTTAAAGTATCTTAAATGTGGCAATCTGTATCCATTTTCTCACTTAACTGGCGAATTTCCTACCACACTTGGAAACATGGCTGAAATTCTGAGCCAAGCCAATTCGGCTCATAGCTATTTTGAAAATTTTAAGCCAAAATTAACTTGGAACATAGGAATTAATTCAAAATATAAAGCCAATTAGTAATTACCAGTCTGCAAAAGATGCATGAATTTGTGAAATTTATCTGGCAACTAATAATGCAGAGAGGTTAACTTAAATCTGCAGCATTAAGCCTCTAAAATTCATCTGTTAACCTTAGATTTTTTCCAGAGTGGGACCCAGGTAATATAGCATGTTCAAACTCACCATTTTAATGGCAATTTGTGACAAATATTTTGAGCCCTTCAATTGCAAATGGTCAGAAATATCTAATTTTCTCCTATGCTACAATGTTATTTTAGAGAGAGAATCAATGATAATTTGATCATTTGGAGAGAAATTGGGTGATTTTTGGAGAGACAAATGGCGAGTTTAAGAGCCATACTATTATACTTGGTGTGGGACACTCTGCATGCATCTCTTCTCCCACAGAGATTTTAATTCAAGAGACAGTTACTCTCACTCTCTGTAACAATGTAGCAGATTCAGAATCTCCCGCAGCTAAATTAATTATTAATGGTTACTAATATAGAAATTAATTCAAAATCTCCCACAGCTAAATTAATGGTAACATAGGAATTAATTCAAGATTTCTCAGAGATAAACAATTTCTAAGTTAGGCTCAGATTTGTCACAGAGAGTCTTTGAAAAATGTTCAAAATTCTGCAGTCTTGCCAGTCTGTATTTGGTGCACCAAAACCCACCGAGGCACCAACTTGTTCAAAAAGCTGAAAAAATCCACCAAACTATTTTTGGCTGATCCATCAACATTTGCCCCATTTAGCCACCAAAAATTAATGGTAACTTAAGAATAATTAGCTAAAAATCTACAAACTTTGATAGAATTATTTTCAAATTAGAAAAATTCCACTGACAAGTTGGTGGAATTTAGTCATTCTGGGAATTTACCCTAGTCTGAAAAGTACAACAGGATTTGTGGATTAATCCTGCGCCAATTCCTTTGTTCCCATGTTATTTGCTGTGCCCAAATATCTATTTCTGTAAAAAATTCTGTGTCTGTAGAGACATTCTTTTCAGACTGGAATTTACCATGAAATACAGTCTGGGTCTGGGAGTGCCCCAGTCTGTATTTGATGCACAAAAACCAACGGACTTGTTCAAAAAGCCCAGTGTGCAGAATATGGGAGATATTTGGGATATTCTCTCCGAACAATTTTGAATGAATTCCTATATTTACATTAATTTTGCTACAAAAACTCTATGAACACTTCACCAGTTTCTGCAGACTGGCAAAAAGCTGAAAAAATCCACCAACATATTTGGCTGATCCATTAACATTTTCCTCATTTACCCACTGAAAATTAATGGTAACACAGGAATAAATAGCCCTAAGCTAAAAATCCACTAACTTTGCAAGATTATAGAATATTATTTTCTAAGGGAAAAAATTCTAATGACAAGTCGGTGGAATTCCAAACTATATTTCATGGTAAATTCCACTGACTTGTCGGTGGAATTTTTCTCCACTGTAAACAATATTCTGACGAAGTCGGTGGATTTTTAGCTATTTATTCCTATGTTACCATTAATTTTCGGTGAAAAAATGGGTAAAATGTTGGTGGATCAGGCAAATTACTGGAAATTTATGGTGGATTTTCTCAGCTTTTTCAAAAAGTCAATGGAATTTTGTGCACCAAATACAGACTGGAAGAAATTCTCTATTTTGGCTTTGTTCTCAGGAAAAATATATGTGAATACAGCTAGATTGCCACTCTGGAAAAAGTTGTCTTTTCTGATGGATTAAATCTCTCTGTTGGAGTTTAGCCAGTCTGCAGAATGTGCCTTTAGCAAACCTTAATATCAAGTAAAAAATTAATGGGAACTGTATAATCCGCAGCATTTAGCCTCTAAAATTCATCTGTTAGCCTAAGGTATTTTCCAGACCACTCTGGAAAATATTTCAAAATACCTTAGGCTAACTGGCACTAACAGATTGATTTTAGAGGCTAAATGCTGGCGCTGCCAGTCTGTATTTGATGCAAAAAATCCCAATGACTTTTTCAAAAAGCTGAAAAAAATCCACCATAAATTTCCAGTAATTTGGCTGATCCACCAACATTTTCCCAATTTATCGACCGAAAGGTGAAAATCAATGGTAACATAGGAATAAACTCACAATTGTCCAGAGAGAATATCTCAAATATCTCTCATATAATCATATTCTGCAGTCGGTGGAATTTACCCCGAAAAACAGACTGGATTTAATGCTGCGGATTATACAGTTCCTATTAATTTATTACAGTATTTTAAGGTTTACTAAACTCCAGTTTGTATTTGGTGCACTGAACTCCTCTTGACTTTTTCATAAATCTGAGAAATATCTGCAAAAAATTTTCATCAATTTGTCTAGTCCTCCAACATTTTTCCAGTTTCCCCTCAAAAAATCAATGGTAATATAGGAATTAATAGCTAAATATCCTCAGACATTGCATGAATTTTTTTATTAGAGAAATTGAATATCCGCCAATATATCAGTGCAATTTACCAGTTTTACCACCAAATACAATCTGGACTAAACTCCAACAGAGTGATTACATATTAATCCATCAGAAAAGACCATTTTTTCCAGTGTGGCCAGACTGCAGGAATTGGGAAACTGTTCTACAGACTCCTAAGAAAATGAAGAAATCCTCTGTTTTATCTTTTGAGACTGTTCTCAGTAAAATACATGTAAATATACCAGTAAGGCAGTAACCAGTCTGTATTTGGAGCACAAAATTCCACAGACTTTTTGAATTTGCAGAAAAAATCCACCATAAATTTAAAATTTCCTGTAATTATAATTTGGCTGATCAACCATCATTTTAGTTTTACCCATTTTTCCACCGAAAATTAATGGTAACATAGGAATAAATAGCTAAAAATCCCAGTCTGCAAAATATGGAGCATTTTTCCAAGACTCTCTGCGGGAGTTTTTGATTGAATTTTAGAAATTTGAGATCTCTGCGCGAGATCTTGAATTAATTCCTATGTTACCATTAATTTAGCTGCCGGAGATTTCGAATTAATTCCTATGTTACCATTAATTTAGCTGCGGGAGATTCTGAAAGACTGAAACTGCTACTGAAAATCAGAGAGTAACTGTCTCTCAAATTAAAATCTCTGCGGGAGTAGAGACACATCTGCAGAGTGCAGACTGGTAAAAATCCACCTACTTTGCCAGAATATTATTTTCAATGGAGAGAAATCTGAAATTCCACCGACATGTTGGTGGAAATAGAATTTCCCACGAAATTATACAGACTGGTAAATATAGAAGGAAATTAAGGATTGTTTGCACAGAAAATATTAAAAATGTCCCATATTCTGCAGACTGGAAATACTGGAGGAAAATTAGAAAATTAACGGTTGTTCGCACAGAAAATGTTATAAATGAATAAATGACCCATATTCTGCAGACTGGCGAGAGACTGAGAGTGAGAGTAGAGCCAGTCTGCAGAATGAGAATGCGTCTCTTCTCCCGCAGAGACCTAAGTAAAATTGTATGTCTCATAAACTCACCATTTGTCTCTCCAACTCTCTACAAAATTCTCTCCAAAATGATCAAATTATCATTAATTCTCTCCAAAATAACATTGTAGCATAGGAAATAAATAGAAAAAACTCACCATTTGCAATTGAAGGGCTCAAAATAACTGTCACAAACTCACCATTAAAAAGGCGAGTTTGGACATGCTTTTTTATTTGGGCAGAGACTTTTATTTGAGAGAGAGTTACTCTCTGACTCTCAGCAGCAGATTCAGAATCTCCCGCAGCTACATTTTTGGTAACATAGGAATTAACTCAAAATCTCCTGCAGCTAAATTAATGGTAACATAGGGATTAATTCAAGATCTCCTGCAGAGATCTCCAATTTATAAAATTCAACCAAAAACTCTCGCAGAGTCTTGGAAAAATGTTCCATATTCTGCAGACCCATTCTGCAGAATATGGAACATTTTTCCAAGATACTCTGCGGGAGTTTTTGATTGAATTTTAGAAATTAGAGATCTCTGCGGGAGATTTTGAATTAATTCCTATGTTAACATTAATTTAGCTGCGGGAGATTCTGAATCTGCTGTTGAGAGTCAGAGAGTAGCTCTCTCTCAAATAAAAGTCTCTGCGGGAGAAGAGACGCATTCTGCAGACTGGTGGGAGTGGGAGAATTCATCATGCCAGTTTGTATTTGGTGCAAAAAATTCCACTGACTTTTTGAAATAGCTGAAAAAATCCACCATAACATAAATTTCCAGTAATTTGGCTGATCCACCAACATTTTACCCATTTTTCCCAGTCTGCAGAATATGGAACATTTTTCCAAGACTCTCTGCGGGAGTTTTTTTTATTAAATTTTAGAAATTGGAAGTCTCTGCGGGAGATCTTGAATTAATTTCTATGTTACCATTAATTTTGCTGCGGGAGATTTTGAATTAATTCCTATGTTACCATTAATTTAGCTGCGGGAGATTCTGAATCTGCTGCTGAGAGTCAGAGAGTAACTCTTTCTCAAAATAAAATCTCTGCGGGAGAAGAGACTCATTCTGCAGACTGCCGACTGGCATTTTTCCACCAAAAATTAATAGTAACATAGGAATTAATAGCTAAAAATCCACCGACTTTGCCAGAATATTATTTTCAAGAGGAAAAAATTCCACCGACATGTCGATGGAATTTACCACGAAATACGGACTGGAGTATATGTTCCCATGGTCAGAGCTGGGCGCGCGAACCTTTTTTTAGGTTCCAAATCCGAACCCGAATCTTCGTCGATTTTGGGTTCCGAACCTCCGTATAGCGAACCTAATTTGGAAAAGTTTGGTCCGAACATTTGTTCCGAACCAAACATTTAGTCCGAACATTTGTAGGCTAACCTCTGATTTTTAGGCTATTAGGGTAACCTATATAAAAAACAGTTTTTTCAACAAGATACTAACTATTTGTCAGAAACAAGTTACAACGAGAAGGTTTCACTCTATGTTAAAAAAACACATGTCTTATTTATAAACCTACGTTACTGTATTTTTACAAGTTGTTAATTTTTGTACTAAACTAATGTGTACCAAATTTCAAGTAAAAATATATAATGTATAAGGAGAAATAAATACATAGCTATATAAGAGATTGGCAACTAAGTGAGCTGAGCTGTTATTGGATGGAGTGTGAACCAATCACAGCTCGCGCATTTGTCTCTACTACATAGAACGTGGACACATTCTTGCGTATTGGGTAACCAATCTGTATTTCTACATTGCCACACATTACTAAGGTAGCTACAATTAATTCCATAATTTACGCTGATTTACGTCGATACGTAAATGTTTCACTTTTGAATTAAAAAATATAGTTGGTATTTATGTAGGAACAAAGTCAAGAAAGGCCAGAAAATTTGAAGAAATGACATGAAATATATAAAGTAATTTAAAAAAGATATGCCTATAAAACATACGTCAAATTCATTTGGGTTAATATAATAAATTTATAGTAATAATTATACTGTGACTTCATATGACTACATTATAGAGGAGTTGCACTGGTAGAACTGCTGTATCATGAAATACAACTAATTTAGAGAATTTACTAAATAGGAATGAGATTCATATAAAACTTACGAATATTTGTGTAGACTAACCTAAATATGTTCACTATAGACTCATAGAGGTAAGTTCGCTATACCGGATTTTACTATTCAGCGTGATTCACTATACAGGAGTTCACTATAAGGGAGTTCCATTGTACTAACTATACTTAATAAGTTAGTATCATTGAATATGACTGAATGAGCATTAAGTATCTTTAAAGTTCCCCTCCAGTCTCCACTCCAATACGCAGTTTAAGTTGTTATTCTGAATTTTCTTCTGACCTTCGAATTTCATGCAAAGAAAAATTAAGACCAACTCTGTCGTCATAACAATTCAAGACAATGTATCCATATTGAAGTATCCAATTATCTAATTAAATAATTTTCAAGTTTTTACTATTAGTTTTCAAATTTTCATTTATATTACAACATTTTTGATCAATTTAATTCTATCTAGAGAACTGATGATATAAAAACTTTTTGCATTTTGTTTGAATATGAAAGTACTATAGATACAATACGTTGTACGGTATTCCAATACTCTATTTACTAAACTTTTTCTTCTATTCAATATATTAGAAAGGTCAAACAGTGAAGATTATTGTGAATATTTCTCTAAGTTATATTATAACTTATATACATATAATATTATAATACCTATATATAAATTATAATCAATTCAATTTTAAAGCGAATAGCCGAATACTTTATACTTGATCTTAAATTATCTGTTCAGCCAACCTACTTACCCGTCAAAAGTTTGCTTATTTGAGCCATTTCAATATATTCTCTTTTAAAAACCTTCATTTGATATTTACTCATACATTAGTAAAAGCAAAAGAAAAAATTATCATTCAAAAAAAAAAGTAACAAGCTAAGACAAGAAACAAATATTTATAAGATGTTATTCTACGAAGCTTGGTGTGCGCAATTATTCTCGCACATATTTGATCTCTCTAAGCCGCTATAAGAGTTACAGTTAACTGATTATATCGAGATATTCACCCTTATGTACTGAAACACACTCTTGCATCTAATGCCTGGAAAGATCTCTGGTATATTCCTAACATTATTATAGATTTGAATAAATGCTCAAAATATGAGTATATTACTATTTATCACCTTCGTTTTTGTCTAATCGTATGCATTTATGCGAAAAATTAAACAATTGAAAAGACAGCTTTAAAATCGGTCTTGAATTTAAGTTATTATTATTTTTCCATGAGGACTGGTTAGCCAACGGCTAAGGTACTAGGATAGGGTGTTATGTAATGTTACCTATTATATACGGTCGTTTATAACCTTACATATAGTTCTACATATTTCAAGCAATTTTAATTGAGATTTGAGGGAACATAATCCGTTATTAAAGAATTAACTTGTAAAGATTATTATAAAACCTAGGTATATAATAGTAGCCGAGAGGTACGGTACATGTTCAGAATGTAAAATAATTAAATGAACAGGTCAGTTTCCCACAGGTACGGAGGTTCGGACTTGCGAAAAAGACGTTCCGAACACTGAAGTCCGAACCGTTTTTGAAGAGGTTCCGAATCCGAATGTCCGCAGTCCGAACCCAATTTCCAGTCCGAACCGGTTCGCGAATAAAGGTTCGCGAACATTCTTGCGGAACGCCCAGCTCTGCCCATGGTACCTAATTAAATTTTGGCTTGAAAGGTTGAAATCTAAAATATTCAAAAATGAGCCAAAATTTGATTGGCTCAGAATTTTTGTGAAATTTCAGTTCAAAATTAGCTTACAGTTTGCCATCCTCATGATCCTCTGAAATATGGGAGACTGCTCATTATGAAACAATCATAATATAATTTAAAATTCTTTCATAATTTGAATTCTAACTACCAAGTACTTGGTAGTAAATAATATTAAATGCATAAAATAAACATACCTAACATTTACCACAGTATCTGTGAGACTGTTATGCTGCGTAGTTTAATCCAACCATTGACACTAAAAAGTAAATAAGTAATGAATCAAAACAAACAGTCGGATTGTGAGTCGGACTGAGGTAATTTGCTAAAGATAATCTCTAAACCCAGGAAAAAAGGGAGAATGCACTCAAAAAAAAGATTTTTAAAAACAATTTTAACAAAAGGATTGATGTGTTACTTTTCATTTGGCAATAATTTTCAGTTATAAAATTATATTTTCATTCGAGAGAAATTGCAGTGAATCTTCTCTGATACCTAATAGAATTGATAGAAGTTATTGTTGAATAGGGACTCGATCCGTTTCTGGAGGCAAGGAGTTTTGCTTGCGATTTGCACCGGTGTTGTCCAATCGGTGGCAAATCCACTTGACCCAGGCTACCCAATCTCACCCAGAAACATCGCAATGTTTGGCTAGTGTATTGCCATAACTGAAGGCCTTTGAATAATTAAGGTGGCCCTATAAACAACGTATATCGATTCGATTACTTTTTGATTGCTGGGATATCGAATCGATGGATTGTTCCATCGAATCGGCAGACCGTTGTTTGTAGGGGGACGGCCAACGTCGGAAAATAATCCCAGCAGAACGGGCCATCTCAAATATCTATGCAGAGGCAGATATCCTTGTGCTAATAAAGCCCAGAATCGCGTTGCTTAGACTTCGACAGCCAGCATTGGGATTTAGGAATAACGTCGATAAGTCATCGCCCGTTTCTACCGCTGTTGAACCAATGGTAGCCGTAACTGGGCTGGGCAACCATGCAATGTTTCTTGGGAACTGAATTTCCATCTTAACTTCATATCTATCAATCTGTTTATATGCTGGAAAATAATTGATTAACTTAATTGATGGTAGCCGAGATGTTTGATAAGATAGCAATCTACAACTGTGAAATGATAACTACAAGTTGTTGAATAATATTAATAACTTTACAAATCATCAAAATATTCAACTTATTTATATATTATTAGCTAGAATACTATGGAATCTGTTAGTTTAAAATTTATAAACATTGAAAGAACATTTGAGCTCTTCATGCCCTGGTATAATTTGAACGTAAAAGAAATATTGAAAACTAGGAATATTAAACAATCATTCTTTTTAATTCACTAAGGTGCATCTTAACTGATTTAATCGTAAACCTACATTGGTTCTAATAAATGAAAGAGGACAAAAATGTTTAACCGGTCGTTTAAGGAAAAAATCACTAAATAATAGTGTAAAATACAGTACTATTTAAAAGGGGGCATATATGTCCTCTTAGGGCGTAAAGCGTTAATATTTCTTACATTCTTGACTCTATAGAGTCTCATAATTAATTCGAATTATTTTCTAATGAATTGATTACTTACCTACCATATCAATATACTGTTGCGTTTCTTATCGTGTGAATGTATACACACGGCGTAGATAACAAATTGCTTAACTTCTTCTCAATAAAGTACACCATTAGTTTATTTACTTACATAAAGTAAAGGTGTACTGCAACAGAGCAGTAATAGTGTCAAATAAAATAGAGTTGTAGTACCTAAAGAGATGAAGCCAACACTTAGAGAATATTTCGCAATGACTCTATTTATAGGTACCATGTACCTTATAGCATATTATGCAGGTGGGATCAATTGGAATATATTTAATTACTTATTAAGCACCACGTGAAATGCAACTAAAGTCGTTTGAAATTGTAGTATTATATGAATTTATATCAAGTGTTGGGACAATATGCTTTTAAAATCCTTTAGATCCTGAAAATATTACAGACGGAGAGTATTATACAGTATTTAATCGTTCTTCAACGGTGGTGTATAGTTTTAGATACCATTTCTTTTCGTTTCGTCTTAATATCAATGATTTTAAAAGCATATTGTCACAACCCTATTCATATTAGTTATGATCGTATAGGAGAGAATCCTTTCAATTTTAATTAAAGGTCCCTTCCAAGCAAATTTTTTTTATTTCTTAAATCAACGAGGCTAATGTTTCTTATCATTTTACTGCAAAACCCATATCTTCATAGCATATCTTCAATTTTATATGCTTTTAAAGATTTTTATAATCAAAACTTTACCAAACCAATTTTACTTCCGACTTTCTAATTTTCAGTCAGAAGAAGAAGAATGTACACCATTTGTTTTAATTGTCAACTAGGCATTAGGTTTAATAAATCTATTTAATATTCGTGTAGAAGTATAAAATCGGATAAACTTATTATAGAAATGCTTATATACTTTAGGAAACAATTAATATCTCAAACGAAGTCCACAAATGCATTGTTTGTTTAAAAATCTAAATTTACATTCAAAACAAAGAGTGTACAATCTTCTTTCTCAGCGTCAGGTTAGTGATTCGCTCAATTGTTGCTCACAGAGTATTAAAAAGCTTTAAAAGCAAATAATAAAATATATACTGAACCGAATTGTATGCGGTTTGCGGAATAATGATCGTAGACCTTAGTTCTATAATATTATTTAATAAACTTATTTTTTTCTCGGAGCCTGGAGAGGACCTTTAAGATATAAAATCAAATTTTCGCGTTTAATAAGGCCTGAAATCATTTAATTACATATTTGAACTTACATCCAGAAAGAAAACTTTTGTAAAATGAATTGACAAACCTTTTCGAAGTATAAATATAGTGGAACTCCTCTATAGTGAACTCCTTTATAGTGAATCATTCTGTATGGTAGACTCCTGTATAGTGAACTTACCTCGTAAGTGAACATATTAATTTTAGTCAGCCACAAATATTCATAACTTTTTATGCCTATCTATATAGTAAATTAGTTGTATTTCATGAAACAGGAGTTCTACCAGTGCAACTCCTCTATAATGAAGTCACTGTATACAAATATATATAATATTACGTACATATATGGTCCCTAACATATACTTTCCTTTCCCGCAGAGCAGCTTCATTTGAATGGTTTCGAATTACCGAATCCAGAGTAAGTTTCGATAATTTTGGAGTTGTAACAATGAAAAACGAGTGAAAAACTCAATACGAATTTTTGATAGTGGTGATGAACGAAGTTATAATCGTGATATTAAAGGCTTCTTCACACATGTCAGGGATCCGTCCGGGACGTCACCGGTCCGTCTCCGTCACTCTCCACTCAGCGATTCAGTGTCAGTGAAAAAATTATCGTTACTTTAATTTCAATGGACCTATTCACACAGTACCGGCTCCCTTCAGTGATGAAAATCACTGACCGGTGATGTCCCGGACTGATCACTGACATGTGTGAAGTAAGCCTTAATATTGATGTTATGCCCATTTTTGATTACGATTTTCGATGAATTTTTTTTAGCGATATTGAACAAACTTTTTTGCAATCATGGATAGATTTTAAACTGCAAGAGTTTACAACTTACATATACATATAATTTTCTCCTTTTTTGAATTGAAGCGTCGACCATACC
The DNA here is from genome assembly GCA_947561585.1 of Caprella mutica. Lineage (NCBI taxonomy): Eukaryota > Metazoa > Arthropoda > Malacostraca > Amphipoda > Caprellidae > Caprella > Caprella mutica. The sequence continues at coordinate 433,962 of CANNZV010000271.1, forward strand.
TACAAAGAAAAAGGAATGATGTCGAAGACAGACGAGATCCAGAGAATATCATTTCAGGAATTGGAAGAGATGCCAAACCGGTGTTTTCACAATCAATTTCAGAAGCCATTGTTCATGAAGCTTTGAAGAAATTGAAGGTATGGTAAACTCCTCCATAGTGCATTCCTCTATAGTGAATGAGTTAGGATGTAGCATCAATAGTGAACAAATTTGCTTTAGTCTGCGATGAATTGCCATTAGTTTTTAGAAGACTAAAGGTTATAGGTTTTTAGAAGACTATAGGTTATAGGTTTTTAGAAGACTACAGGTTATAGGTTTTTAGAAGACTACAGGTTATAGGTTTTTAGAAGACTACAGGTTATAGGTTTTTAGAAGACTACAGGTTATAGGTTTTTAGAAGACTACAGGTTATAGGTTTTTAGAAGACTGCAGGTTATAGGTTTTTAGAAGACTACAGGTTATAGGTTTTTAGAAGACTACAGGTTATAGGTTTTTAGAAGACTACAGGTTATAGGTTTTTAGATGACTACAGGTACTACATCCTAACTCATTCCCTATAAAAGAATACTACTTTAGTTATTATCATCAAATCTTCATAGAGTTTGAAATAAATATGAAGTTAATAAGATTTGTATTAGTGGTACGAAATAATTATTCTAACAAACTTTTAATTAATCGATCTAGGAAACCAATATACCACCCCATTTTTTTGTCAAATTTTTATCACTTGAAAATAAATATGAACTATTTTGTAGCGTTGCAATTTTTTCAATGAATTTCTCATAGATCAAATTATGTCTCGCAGATAGAAAGTAATGAAATGTATGCTCACAAGTATGAAGAATACTATAAGAACAAAGTACATATTCATCCAATCAAGGTAAGTATATTATTCTATATATTCTCCACATTAATTCTTAACATTAATTAAAATATTCCGAAATTCAATATTAAAATGATATCTCACATTTTTTTTAGATCATCATAGTGAGCGCATGGAGATCCGGATCTACTTTTCTGGAAGGCATTTTTAACTCACACAACCTTATGTACAATTTCTACGAACCCTTAATGATGTACGGACTGAAAAGATTGAAAAAAGGATCTAACGAGACAAAAAGCGGAGTCGCCTTGATACAAAATCTGCTCGATTGCAAGTAAGGTTAAGTTAAAGCAAATTCAGTTGAATCATAAGGATTGTAGAGTTGTAGCGAAGATATTATAATATAATAAGATACATCACTCTCAGAAATTTCCGTTCTAAAAAGCGCCATCTGAATTTGAAAGCGGGAACTAAAGCAACCACAACATTTGGTATTGATCAAAACATTGAAAGTTACAGTATTCAGGTAGAAGTTATACGGTTATACTGGATCAACAGAAAAGTTATTCCGAAATATATTTTTTTAATATTGAAAGCTAGTTTCAGTTGAACACTGTAACTTTCTATGTTTTGATCAACAAAAAATGTTGTTGTTTCATAAGTTCCCGCTTTCAAATCCAGATGGCGCCATAACGCACTTTTAAAACAGAATTTTTAGAGAGTGGTGTATACTACTATGGTATAATATTTTTGGTTACAATGTGAACGACGGTGTAAATTGACTGGAATTCAACTTCTAGGTTTACTGATGAAGCCTTTATCTCTACAATGAAAAAAGTTCCAGAAATGGCAATGCGGAACACTCTCGTTTACTCGATATGCAACCAAAACAAAAACGGAACAGACTTGTGCTCTAACCCAAAATATCTTTCGGAGGCATGTCGAATCCTACCCTGGAAACTTATAAAGCTGGTCAGGATATCTCTTGATGCATTGGAACCTCTGCTGGACAGCTTGGATAACGATTTTCTAAGAATTGTGCTCTTGGTGCGAGACCCTAGAGCTGTTATCAGCTCTAGACTATCCGTTGATTGGTGCCAAGAAGATTGCACCTCGCCCAAACTACTCTGCCAGGACACCATTGACGACCTGGAATCCGCAGCGAGACTTAAAAGAGAATACCCAGGACGGATAACTGTTGTGACATATGAGAATATGGCAACGGACCCGCATTTGTTCACAAAGACTCTTTTCGGGAACACAGATTTGCTTTATGGAAATTCTACAAAACTCTACATTGACGATCACATGTCCACGGAATCTGACGCTCCGTTCAGCACTTTTAAGAAATCCTCAAATCACATCAATTCTTGGAGAGAGAAATTAGATAACGAGACAATAGAATACATCGAGAACACTTCAGAATGTAAACAACTTATACAGGAACTAAATAATTATAATAATTAAAGTGACAAAACTTCAAAAGCAAACATTGAAATAATTCTCTGAATATAATAAATAATATCACACTTTTATCATTGATTCACTTTCAAATTTCATTTTCGTATTTAACTTTAATATTTTCTATATTTTAATATTGTGATTTTGAGTCAAAAACCTATTTTTTAAATATTTTATTACACATTTTTAGAATTCTCCTCATTGGTTATTTAGATGTTATTTTTTAGCAGTTATCAAATATTTATTTATTTTGAACACATATATAATAAACCCGAATATATGTTAAAATTGCAATCAAGAAAATCATGTTGGGAGATTGAGTTGGATTTGCTCTTAATCTTGTATGGCCCCACCAAAACTATTCCACTCTTAATCTCCTATGGCCCCACCATAAGTATGCCCCTCTTAATCTCCTATGGCCCCACCATAACTATTCCCCTCTTAATCTCCTATGGCCCCACCATAACTATTCCACTCTTAATCTTCTATGGCCCCACCATAACTATTCCCCCTTGATCTCCTATGGCCCCACCATAAATTTCTGTGTTTGTATTATAGTTACTACAAGGAAAATAAAACTAAATTAAATATAGAAATTAGTAACAAAATTCATTCATTTAAACTGAACATAAATCTATTAATAATAATAAACAGAATTTAATATAGTTAAGACTAACATAGTGTAGAATTATCACTAGAAATACTATTATTTTAATAAATATATTTATTTTAAAAAATACATAGGATTTAAAAACTGACCTTTAAATGACTAGTTAAGATAAATAAATAAAAATTTCTGAAAATAACTATGATGATGTTGTCAGTTCAACTACCCGGGGAGTGAGTTATGGTGGGGCCATAGAAGATCACGTAGGGATTTCACTTTAACAATTGACCCACCATAACTTTCTATCTGGGTAAACATAGGTATTCTAATTTCAAATCAATTTTTTTTATTTTATCAGAGCCGAAAACAAATTCTAGGTTTAGTATAAAATGCCGAAAAAATTATCACAGATTTTCTTTACAAAAGGTTTATAAAAATTCAATGGGGAACCAAGGTATAAATAATGCTCCTTTGGGAATATTGTACCAACATTGGGGTAATCTTGAAACAACATTGCCCCAATGTTGTAAAACTATTATGGCAATGTTGTGACAATACTGAGTCAATGTTGTAACAATATTTGAGCAATGCTGTAACAATATTGGCAATGTTGTAACATCATTGGCAATGTTGTAACAATATTGGCAATGTTGTAACAATATTGGAAATGTTGTAACAATATTGGCAATTTGTAGCAATATTGGCAATGTTGTAACAATATTGGCAATATTGTAACAATATTGGCAATGTTGTAACAATATTGGCAATGTTGTAACAATATTGGCAATATTGTTTCAATATTTGAGCTATGCTGTAACAATTCTGGGAATTGGTTTCAGTTATTTTACTAATGCTAATACAGGCACTCGTACATCCTATTTAAATGTTAATTCAAAGAAAACTGATTGCACAACAAATAAAAACTACAGAGAAACAATAAAGACATATATTATACAAACACAAATACTCGATATTTCTGCGAGTAAAGGATCTACCTAACAGTTAGAGCCTTTAAAAACTCTTTATTACGTTTACTCAAACTCTATTTTTAAAGTAAAGGGCATATCTACTCCTTAAAGGGCCGTACACACGTAAGGTTTTTTAAGTCTTTCCACCAGACTTTTTGCTAAGCTCCTCCTACTTTTTCCACGAGAATATAAGAAAAAATGATATAATTATTATTTATTTTAAATGGTATCCATGATACATGCAAATATCACGGATACCAACTAAAATATATAATAATTATATAGTTTTTTCTTTTATTCTTGTGGAAAAAGTAGGAGGAGCTTAGCAAAAAGTCTGGTGGAAAGACTTTAAAAACCCTACGTGTGTACGGCCCTTTATTCCTTTTACAAATTCAGAATAGAACCTATATCCTATTTACTCATTAATTAAAATATATTTACTTTACTCCTTTGAAACGTATTTCATTTAAACCTTTTATTGCATTTATTCCTTCAATAAAATATATTTAAATGATTATAATCAATAAGGAGGAATGAATCTCGTTCTTTTACATATTAGATTAATTAGGACTAACTTTTCTTAAAATTCATTTAGTTTAATAAAGCACTGCTGGAAAAAGGCACTCAATATCACTTCTGTAGGTTGAACAGCTTATTTGTATTTAAAAGAATGTAATTATAACTTTGTAGTGAAATATACAACTATAAGAGAAGAGATTAAAACAAAAAAAAAGGATCCTTTCTATTAATCGACCAATTGGAGGAACGGTTATGGTGGGCCCATGGAATATTATAGAAGGGAGCACATCTTTAATTCGTCTATGACCCCACCATGCAACCGCTTCCAAAGATTTCAACTTTAACAATTATTTCTACTTTTAGGATCAGTCCAATTTATTTCTTCTAAAATGAAACCTATTCTTTATGATAAATATAATCGACTATGAATTTTATTTATCCTTATTATGATGTTTAAATTTGATACGATATATTTTTACATTATTATCATTCCGGTTGGAATGATTTTATAAAACTTGTTGGAAATAAAGGCATTAATATTATCTAAACATAATTATCACATTTAATGGTGAATGTATTTATTCAAATTAAAGTTATTTTGATTAAAAATATACTTGACTGTTTTGAATGTTGGAAGCCTATTAAGCTAGTTTGGTAAATATTAAATATTGTGTACGTATAAATTTCATTTTGGACATCGTAAAACGAAAGTTTTAGCTAACAAAACATAACATATGCCCTTGAATATAAAACAATCGATTTGATACTAATATCAATTCATTTTATTAATTATTAATAACTTGATTTGAAATTTTTAAATAATTTACGTGATAGCTAATGTCTTCAAATCATTTTCTACTGGACTCAACACCTCTTCTATTTTCGTATTACCACCAAGTTGGTTCACTATCTTGTAACCGAAATGACGCATGGCTTTACTACATGCTCTTTGGATATTATTTAATTCCCCCGATTTTAGCATGTGAGTCCAATAGAGTAATCTTTTCTTGCTGTCCCTGGATGTGGTCCATGGCTTGTCCAGCTCAGTAGTCGTGTGCTCTTTCAAAAACTCTTCCGTCTCTGGTCTGTAGTCCAACCCAATTGTATTGAATAAATTCTTCGTGGTGTCGTACGGGTTGCTCATGAGGTCTTCATACCGAAGAATATTAATTCTTCCAGGAAAAAGCTTACCAAATTCTCTAGCTGAATTGAAATCATTTTCCATGTCTTGACATAAAGATTCTGGAGATATACACTCCTCCCCCTTTGTACACCATTGGACTGTCGCAGTTCTAGAATTCATAACGGCTCTTGGATCTCGGACAAGAAGAATCACTCGGACATCTGAGTGTAGAGGATCTTCAAGAATCGGTTTCAGCAGCGATAACTTCAGTCTGACGAGTTTCATTAGTTTCCATGGGTAGATTTTACATGCATTAGAGATGAATAGTCGGTTGGTACATAAACCAGGTAATTTGTCCTTGCAGAAATCTTTGACTTGCACGTTACGGGTGGTAAGTTCGGAATCTTGCTGCAAGGCTTCCATGTAACTTGGTTCATCATAGCTGTAACATTATAGTATAGTCAATAAAATATGTGTTTGAACTATTTTCTTAGAATATGAATAATTCAAAATGATGTATACCTCGATAATATTTTTTTAAATATACAATTCATTGCTTCAATAATATATTAATCATGCTATTCAATTTATTAGATACTAAGTTATTTTTTAATCTAAACATAGATAGAGTTTGAATACTTGTTAAGTACCAACTTAACAACTACTAAATTTTAACGTTTTTATAAAACCAAGTATTACCACAATTTGTTTTAGACGGCTGGAGGTCGTATTACGCAAAGTTTTACCTGCAATCCAGCAAACTCCTGACGACAGCCTGAGCTAGTTCAGCTACTTCCCCTTCCTTGGCCCTCACCAGCCTTAGCATCGACAGGGGCTCGTAAAAGTCGAAGGTACCTGGCTGAGTACCTAGCAATGCCTCCAGAAAAGTGGAACCTGACCGCCACGTACTGACTATCACAACCTAGGGAAAGGTATAGCTTCAATGTAAGGCAGAAACACAAGCGTAACAGTTGAAAAAGGTAAAAGAAATGAAGTTTATAGGTAAATAAGTTAATATTATAGTTTAGTTAGAATTATATTCTTAGTTAAAATTATTTTATTGTTGAAACGATATCTTGTTAAAGTTATATTTTTCGCTACAATTTCATTTATTGTTTAAAATAAAAAAATCTTGAAATAGTAATTTTGTTAAAAATATAATTTTTCATTAATATTATGTCTAAAATTAAAATTTATTTTTAAGTTCAGCATCATTATAACGCAGCTTGTGGTTAAAAAGATAAGGTGGAATTAATTCGTAGTTTGCTGTGACCCCATCATACGTTTATCTTTGAAAATATTCAGTTTTAATGACTTCAAGTACAATTTAAAGTTAAAGTTCTTATAAAAATAAATCTTCATTTACTTATATTTATAATAGGATGGAAAAGATTCAAACTCAACGGGAAATTCATATTATCAAGAGTTTATTTAAACTCAACGTTGAAGGTTTTATCAGGTTTCAAGCTTTCGAATAGAAAGATTTCTATTCATCATCAGGAGAAAGGTCACCTGATAAAACCTTCAACGTTGAGTTTAAATAACCTCATAATAATACAGTCATGATAGGTTAATCGGAATATCTTAAAATAAGGTTGGTTCCTTTTAACGCCCACTTTTCGAGTACTGAGAGTGTCTGGTAATTGAGTGGCTACCCCCTCACCTTCTTAGGAGTTGGTAGAGTTTTTGGCAAGAGAGGCTCACCCTGTATGGTCTTGTTCAGTATTTCAGAGTACTTCAAACTACTGATGTTTTGTAACAACTTTAACTGAAAAGAAAGAATTCGAAATGAGAATTATATTACATTATTATATACAATATCTTTTTATGGGAAAATCTGGAGAGAAAGTTATATCGGGAAACTAGAAGATGAAGTGGGAGACTCTTTTCATTTTCGGGGTTATAACTTTTATACCTGGCTTTCTTGCCTAATTTTCACAATATATTTTTTCTGTGTATAATTTCACCCCAGAAAATTTAGAGGTATACCTTTTTTTAGATTTTCGAAAGTTTTTATTTTCATATGTATACCTATGACCATATATTCCTTTATCGTAATTAGGAGTGTATGAAAAGTATAGATATTAATCAACACTCTGAGAGACTCAATAAAAGGATCACATGGTTTCTTTTACTATTCGTTGGTGCAACACCACCATATTCTTATTTTGTCCCCAGTAAATAAAAAAGGTTTTATCGATAATATTTTTTATACTAGGTAGCTACTATTAAACACAAAAAATATAAAGATTTACAAATTTCCTAATTTTAGCATATCGGGTGTCACAGGGATATTTGTAGTTTATTTCTGATAGAACATCAAAGATAATATAACATTTAGCCCCCCAACACAAGGGAAATTATTAGTATAGTTTTATTTAGTTATTTGGTGTCCGCTTTTACAGGACGGGTATTAAACATAAAGAATGTAACTATGATACGCACGGGAATATATTGACTTGATATTTAAATTCCTCTGTTTTTATTCAATTTTAAAATGTTTTATCTATGAAAAAAGTTTCAGTTTATGCAGAAAAAGGAATTTTATTTATATTCACTAAAAAAAACTAAGAACGGGTAATAAATTACAATTGAAGACCCGTTATCTTTAACGTGCAAATACACTAGTAAATAAATAAATAAACACACTAAGGAAATTATTAGTATAGATAGATGAAACGTAAATTATTGAGAGGAAATTGTTTTAATTTTTTTTAATCACAAACGTAACTCAACCCAAAAATATTAAATTGCTTTAAAATAATTTGTTATTATTGAATAGTTTTGGTTTAGTGTCCTTAACATTATTCTATTTTGTAATTTGATTTTGTCGACGAAATGTCTGTCGACGAAACGTCTGTCAGTGAAACGTCTGTCGACGAAACGTCTACACACCAGTACGACAAACTAGCGGATACAACAAACTGCATTACCGCTTTTTATCGAAAATCTAAAAGTAGGAATAGTTAGTTATCACACGATTTTGTTTTTGATCGATATCCACCCACGGACAAACTGAACTAATTACAAACTGTAATATAAAATCGTTTAAAATTACTTCATTTATACTAATTACTACATATATTATTTTCTTACCTTAATTTCATTTAGTGTTGCCTGCATTATCTGACTTATTGTCATTGTTTTTTGAGCATCGTAAGAGGTGAGTCGACGCACGTTGGTCTGGTTGAGGCTCGTCGAATTGGACGTCGGAATTTCTTCTTTTATTTTTTTAGATTTTTCATCAAGTTTAGTGATCTGTTAATGGAAGTAAATTAGATTGGTGATAGAATATTAAGGTGGGGTACGCTCTTAGTCTTCTATGACCCCTCCATAACTTCTAAGAATATGTTATGTGTGGGTTTTAGAAGATTATGAGGGTATCTTCTATGGCCCCACCATGACTAAAAATATTAATAAATAGACTGAATTCATACCTCATGTAAATCAATTTGATTTTTTCTTCTGTTTTCTAAGATTTCATCCACATGACTTTTCATTTCGTAAGCTGTGAAAAAAAAGTAAAATAATAAATTCATATTTCTATACTTGGATATGTTCCAAGTTATTGCACGAATCCACATTTTCGATCATATAAGAAAAATTTAATAATTTTGAAAAATTAGATAAATTTTTTGATGATAGTAATTTGGAAATTTATATAATAATTTTTTGATTTGTTGCATAATAACTAACTACTATTCCTATGCTGAATCGAAACAAAATAATACTGTAAATGTATTTGGACTTACTTATTGCTATGTTCCTCGGGGCCATGTCGAAAACCAACATAGTGGCAGTGACGAAAAAGCCTAGGGTGAAAATGACGCACAGTTTGGCCCTCATTCTGTGAAAAACATGGGAAAAATTAGTTAAAAACATGGGGGAAATTAGTGAAATGCATGGAGAAAATGAGTGAAATGAATGGGGAAAATGAGTGAAATGCATGGGGAAAATGAGTGAAATGCATGGGGAAAATTAATGAAACGAATGGGGAAAATGAGTGAAATGCATGGGGAAAATGAGTGGAATGCATGGGGAAATGAGTGAAATGCATGGGGAAAATGAGTGAAATGCATGGGGGAAATTAGTGAAATGCATGGGCAATGGAACTGGGGAAATTAGTGAAATGCATGGGGGAAATGAGTGAAGCATGGAATAGTGGAAATGATGGAATGAATGATGGGGAAATGAGTGAAATGCATGGGGGAAATTAGTGAAATGCAGGGGGAATTAGTGAATGCATGGGGAAAGAGTGAATGCATGGGGAAATGTGCGAATGCTGGGGAATTAGTGAAATGCATGGGGGAAATTAGTGAAATGCATGGGGAAATGAGTGAAATGCATGGGGGAAATAAGTGAAATGCATGGTGGAAATGAGTGAAATGCATGGGGGAAATTGAGTGAAATGCATGGGGAAAATTGGAAAAAGTGTATACCAGAATTATTATTTGCTGATTAAGTAAACACAATAATGACTAATTAATAATAATTTTATCAATTAATTAGAATGACTTGGTTAGCTGTTTGCATTCTTTATGTTGTTTCTATA